>LPNX011081134.1:169771-201100 GCA_001517045.1 Pseudotsuga menziesii
ATAATTGATTAGTTGTTTATTGTATTTGACACATACTAGACCTGATCTTTGTTATGCAGTAAGTGTGGCTTCTAGATTCATGGATCATCCTCAAGAGATCCATTGGAAAGCAGCCAAAAGGATCCTAAACTTTGTTCAAGGAACAAGGACACATGGGATCTTCTATAAAGCAAAATCTGATCTTGAGGTTATTGGATTTACTGATAGTGATTTGGCACGTGATAGCACAGATAGAAATTCCACTTCAAGTTATGTGTTCATGCTTGCAGAAGGGCCAATCAGCTGGTCAAGCAAGAAACAGAGTGCCATTGCACTCTCATCTACAGAAGCTGAGTACAGAGGAGTTGTTAATGTAGCAACTCAATGTTTATGGTTGCAGGGTTTACTTGGAGAGTGTGATTTCGAACCTGAGTACTCAACTACCATCTACTGTGATAACCAGAGTACCATTCAAATCTGTAAGGATCCAATTTAGAAGCAGAGAACCAGACACATTGAGATCCATATGCACTACATCAGAGAACTTGTGCATGATGGCACCATTCACCTACTCTTCTGTTCATCTTCAGAACAAGTAGCTGATATCTTCACCAAAGCATTTTGTGAGAAGACCTTCAGCAATCTCAAATCACTGCTGGGGATTGCTGATCATGCTGTGAAAGCATGAGTGGAGACAATATTCTACAATTTTGTTTTACAGTCCGTGTTTAAGGGAGGATTTTCCCAAGTTGGTTTTGCCTCTTTCCTTGTTTATTTGGACATGCAGTATGTAAAGGGTGACTAAGCCTTGTTTCTAGGCTCTATATTTTTGATATATTACTCATAAAGTTAGGCTTAAGGGGGGGTGTTAGAATAATCAACCCATAGTTTACCCACTTAGACATTAATTCATTTATTTTTGTCTTATTTGCCTAGTTCATGTGTCCCACCTTGTGCAAGTTGCTATTTGCCTATCCATAGAGGTCAAACTTGCCATATTTGACTCATGTAGTGCTTGGGAAAGCCTTAGGAATCAAATCTTCTTTATTCCTGGCCTCCTAGGCGCCTATCTACTTTTTATGCTTTATTGCCTGCTTTTTCAGTGTTTTAAGGCACATAGGAAAGCTAGGCTAGGTGAGGTGAACTAGTTTTTTGTCCTCTTCATCCTCCACTCTTTTCTCCATGAAAAAGAATGTATGAGCTGCCATTTCATCACTCATTAGCTTGCCCATGCGCCCTTGCCAATTCGTGAGCTCCATGACAGATTTGGGATCAGCTTTTTACACCTATGGGGCATTTGCTTATTTTTGGTAAGCCTGCTTTATGCTAGATTTGGATGCTTCCTCATGCATTCGATTTCCTGATGTATTCTATTTATTCAGCAGCCTATGTTATTACAGGGTTGGCTATTGTACACTTACATAATACAGTCTAGTGTTACAGCTCCATTTTCAGTCTCTTTTGTGAGTGATTTTGCATGATCAATTGATAATTGTTGTGAGTAAAATTAATCTATTGCTGGCCTTAATTTCCACACAAATTATTATACCCGAGAGCAACTGCCAAATGTGATTTAGAATTAGATTCCTAAATGTTGTGCCCCTCTAGCCTAAGATAGTGTTTATGATGCTATCCATTTGTCTCTTCGTGGTATGCATGATCTATGACATTTGATCCCAAATATCATTGATAAATTCACAATGATTTAGAAGATGCTCCATTATCTCTTCCTGTTGGTTATGTAGAATGTTGATTAATGGGTCGACGAAGTTTTTTTTTTCAAGTTTTCCTATTTTAAAATGTTGTTTTGCATCGCTTTCCATAGGGAGACACTTACCTTAGGCCATAGATTTGAAGTCCATACATGATTCCAAGTGTTGGAAAGGGGGGGAGGCTAATATTGTGATTTAAGATAGTATGCTTATTTAATAGTGAAGGTTCCCTTGAGAGAGTGACCCCATCCAAGGATGTTTTGTACCTCCTTGTTTCTAATCTTTCTTCAATTGATTTAATTACACAATTGCACTAGGCTTTTATGAGGAGGCATATTCAGATCTTCATGAGTTGTTTTCCATTGTCGCCAAACTTCATCTGGAGGTCCCTTGATCTAGTAGTCGATAACCTTTTCTAGACCTAGGGTAAGGAGGCTATGTTGAATTTGTTCAATCTTGTGATTCTCCCCTAGAGGAGGGAGTTGTCGCCACATTAGAGGAAATTTGGGGTCTAAAATGGGCCTTATAAGAAAATGGACCAACAATAAATTTTGTGAGTTGGAATTTAAGAACCAATAGAATTTCAATAAAATGAGTCAACCATAATGGTTGAATTGACATATTTGTCATAAAATAAAACTACTTTTTTTGTTTGTATTTTCAACATATGTTCCTGTCTTTTTACTCAAATTTCAAGCGGGAGAGCTCGTTGAATGCGGAAGGTAATTATGCATCCAATGAGTACCCATGATACATACTTTTCATGGACCCCGATACCAAAAAATAAGAAATACATGAAAAACACGTGATGATGATGTCATCATCACGATTTTTGAGGTATTTATTGTTTTTGGGGTAGAGGGGTCTATCAAAAGTATGTAGCGTGGGTACTCGTTGGATGTGGATTTAAATTCCGCATCCAACGAGATCTCCCGATCGGAATTTGAGTAAAAAAAAACAGGGAGATATGTCGAAAATACGAACAAAAGAAGTAGTTTTTTTCATTCTTCCTCCAAAATTAATAACTATTATTTTATTATTTTCCTTAGGAGGCCCATTTTAGACCTCAAATTTCCTCTAATGAATAGTCCATACAGAATTTTGTGCTTGTACCATTTCTTATTTCCCAAAATTCATGGTCCTAGACAAGGGATCTGCATTACCAAGCTGCAATCTAGAGAGAGGATCACGTTCTATACTCTTTCCAAAGGATGAGTTAATATGACATGTTCCAGGGGTATATTTTTGCCTCCAAAACATGGGTCATAGTTCATTCGAGTATTGGATCCATCTCCACCACATTTTTTGCCCATGAACTCATTGAGAAGTTGAGCATCTCTGATCCCCAGGCCACCTTCAAGTTTGGTTTTGCAAAGCTTAGTCCACCTCATGAGTGCCCATTTTTTCCCTTCTTTCGTTCCTTGCTAGAGGAATATATGCTGTAGATTTATTATTTTCTTTAATACTACTTTGGGGTCCATAAGGGAAAAAATAAATATACGGGGATTTCCTACATAATTGACTTAAGAAGGATGAGACACCCTCCCAAATTAAGGGATTATAATGTCTAAGAAGATAAACCTCTGTTGAGAGAATTTAACAAATCCTACCAATTCTAGCTGCGCCAAGCATAATCTGTAAGGGGGATACCTAATTATTTGGAAGGAATATATATCCTTTGAAATCCAAGGAGTCTTGCTATATTTCCTTAGATCGAACGGGGAGTATTGAAGAAGAAGATCTAATATTTGTCTGGATTGATGGACATCCATTTTTTTTTTTTTACGAGCCTCCCTTATTGTTGGTATGCCCATCAATTTCGTGTCATTGGCAAATTTATTATGGGAGATGGGAGGATCCATACCATGGACGAGAATCCCTTGAAGGGATCCATCCTCAATAGTTTATTTGATTCTTATGAGAAGACCCTCAACCATGATGACAAAGAGGAAAGGGGATAAAGGATAACCCTACCTAATTCCCGTAGATGGGGAGAAGGAAGCCAATAGAGATCCATTAAATTGAATAGAAAAAAAAAACGTATCAGAAGTTAAATTCATTATCCAACTTACCCATTCCATGTTGAAGCTGAAGGCAAGCAGTATTCTCGTCATGTATTTCCAACTTAGCTTGTTAAAATATTTGGATAGATCCATCTTGAGAATCATTCCTTGCGGCTTGGAATATTTTAGAGAATGAATGACCTCGTGTGCAAGAATTACACTGTGCAAAACATGACGACCCTCTATGTAGCCAATTTACTCATGGGATATAATGAGAGGAAGGAGATGCTTGAGTCCATTAGCTATTACCTTTGTGATGAGTTTACATATGACATGTCATAGAGTATTAGGTCAACAATTATTGGGGTTAGTTTGATTTTTCTCCTTTGGAATGAGATTTATAAAAGTCGCATTGAAGGAAAGTGGACTGTCCTTGAGGTTCTGTTGCAGTTGCAACATTTTCCCAAAATTCAAAAAAAATTGGGACCCTCCTTTAAATTTGTTTTGCTCAGTTTGGGTTTTACTTGATGTTGAATGAAGACTACTTTTATGCAGGCAAATGTTTTGATGTTTGAATTATTTATTTTACCTCACCCCCGGAAGTATTTTGGAATTTTTGGGTCAGGAGTCTAGTCGCCTGCGTGTCTGCCATTACGGAGCAGAACCGGACACCAAGTCCGAAGCCAAGTGTTTTTGGCCTCCGATGTTTTTGTCTTTATCGGCGGTTGTTTTGAAAGCCTGTCGGAACCATTGTCTATATGTCTTCCGCTGTTGCGAAAGGAGTTCTGTGAAATGGTCTGATAGTTGTTTCATCCTCTTCCGATCTCCGCCATTTTGTTTCACCATTTTTTGGTTCTCGTCAACTCTCGTCGTTGCGGCTCTAGAAAGCACTATGATTCCAAAAGTTTGTTTTATTCGCTTGATTGATTTTTTTCGTTTGATTCATAGTTATTTTTTACTCCGATGCTCCTGGTCTGTGGAACTTGGTTTCTTTTATGGTTTCACCCTTGCGGCTCTCCAACCTTTTATTGCTCCGACACCTTAGTCTTGCGAGCTCTGATGCGAGCGTTGATGTGCTTCTCTGCCGATGCCTTTGCAAACTCTCTGTCGATTTATCATCCGCCGTTGCAGAGGCATTGTTGACTTGGTCACCGACCCCTTCGCCTTTTGTCGCCCAATGACTTTTCTCCCCGTCGATTATAGTTGACTGGGGCGTATATATAGTGGAGTTGGGTGGTTTATTATTTTATCATTATTTTTGGACTTTTCTCTACGCTGTCGTTTTCACTCGAGCAGACCAGGATTCTTGCTATCGGTACCCTCACTCCTAGGTGGCTCTGCCATGGAATTTCAATAGTTTTCCTCTACCAGTTGCGCAGCACAATGCCAGGTAGGCCCTTGTGCCCATTTTCCATTTCGTTTGATTGTTTGAGCTACTTTTCTGTCCCCGTGGTTTCTTTCCTTAGGTTCTCCCATCCCAACCTGTATATATTCGAGTTAATTAGTGTTGCTGGCAGTTGGGAGTGTTGTGGTTCTGACTCAGCATTCTCTCTCACAACCATTATGGTCTTACAGCCTGCACTTGATTGTTGGGGAAACCAGTGCAGACGGCTGTTACGCTATCCGCACCAGTTTTCCCCATTTTACGTTTGGCCGACCGGGAAGAGCTTTCATGGATTTCCTAGGAAATGCCGACTTTGTTTCCACTGGTTTGGCCAACCTCATTTTGCGAACCAAGACCTCAGTGTTGTTTTTAGTTCCCTGCTTAGGGAAACCCTGTTCACTGTCGAATCCTAACCCTGAACCGGTCTGGGTTAGAGTGGCTTTTCCCAGTCAGACCGTGAGGTGAGCATTTACAGTCTCCTAGCGTGCTATCGCTTGCGGCGTCCTCACTTGGTTTTGGGCATCGCCTAACGTTGTAATCCACAGCACTCAGAGGGGGTTTTGAAACTATTTTCTGTTCAGCATTAAGAAGAGGATTTTTTGTCGTTTAGAAAACCCATATTTGTCTAAGATGATCTACGCATGTTGGTTGTGAGCTAGTTTCGGTCTTTGGGCAGGAACATTTGGTTTTGAACGTTGTTTGCGTATTTTTTGTAGCTGCATTTATGATTAGCACAGATGAGGTAAAAATTCTTACACTGTTGTCTTTATTTTAAATGTTCTCTGGAAATGACCTAACAGAACCTAAAACACTTTCCTGTACATGACAGGGAAATTCCTTAGAATTCAAAATGTCTAAGCGTCAGAAGAAGAAGGCTCCCACAGTTGAAGAGGAACCTGAAGTCGAGGTCATCACCAGAGTCGAATACACTTATGAGGACACCAAATGCATGATTGGTGTAGAACCCGAATATCAATGGGGGAAGATTTATAGATTGATTACACGCCGAGAAGTGCCTGACATAGGTTTTGAGGAAGAAAATGTCTATGTCAACATAGAGAGGTCTTCATTAATGAAAATTGCTACTAGACCTGAACTCTTTCCATGCTCAGAGGTGATTGGGTGGATTCTGCCCAGGACAGATGTGACCACCATGATTCTAGAAAATGTTGATAAACAGGGTTATGCTGCTTATAGCCCTGGATATGTGTCCCTGGCTTACCACTTACCAGAAGCACAAATATATTTGACTGAAGACTGGCTGAAAAGCATCAGGATGGACCTTGTCGAGACACTGAAAAGGATGCTCATGCCTGGAAAAAACTTTAGAAACAGGCCAACTGGAGAGTATGACACTGCAAGTCTAAGAACCCCTTACAGGTTCATCGCCTTGATGCTAAATAGGATTTTTGGGAGGGCCCATGGTAAAAGCTTCAAATTGGAGTGGGTGCAGATAATTTTCTATGTTGCAACACAGGGGACCGTTTTCAATTGGG
Source organism: Pseudotsuga menziesii (assembly GCA_001517045.1). Classification (NCBI taxonomy): domain Eukaryota; kingdom Viridiplantae; phylum Streptophyta; class Pinopsida; order Pinales; family Pinaceae; genus Pseudotsuga; species Pseudotsuga menziesii. The sequence continues at coordinate 176,346 of LPNX011081134.1, forward strand.
CCAACATTGTGTCCAATAGCCTCTCAGCCTGGATAGCATCAGCATTAGGAGGGGTGTCCCAAAAGAGATCATAGTTCTACATGAGCTCTATACTAATTGATTGCATACTATGCAACCAACCTTTCCCCAATCTGAGGTGCATCTGGGATCGGGAAAAAACACCGGTCTACTCGGCGTACAAGCCATTGTGGGATCACAAGTATCATAGCCACTATAGGGAAGTGTGTGAGCACTTCATTATGTCATTGTATACCTTAATTTTCTTGAAAGAATGCAACTGCATGTCGGAGGAGGAATTGTAGGTGATTGAAGAGTATGTTGATTATTACTTGACTGTGGATGGACTATATTTCAGAATGTTTGGATGCTCTAGAGCACCCTCACTACTGCCTAAGTATGCCACAAACTATGTAGTCCACAAAGAGGCAGTTAGACAAGTCCTTTTAGATGGAATAGGGAGTTTTCTATTTGAACATAAGAAAGCAGCATACCCTCCTTTGCCATTCAAATTGGGAAGTTACAAGTTTACAAGGGTAAAGAAGGCCGATGAATTCGTGGAGGAGTTGGAGAAATTCCATTTTGGGGAAATGCGTTTCCACAAGAATGACTCCCGGAATAAGGTTGCAGAGCACTGTAAAGAGGCGAATGTACATTTTGAATACACTAGCCACTGGGACAGAGAGGATTCCATTTTCCGCAGTGCACAAAACATGACGGCCTTAAGAAGAAGATTTAAAAAGAAAATCACCACCAAAGGTGGAAAGGGATAGGACGAACAGGAAAAAGCCAAGGAGGAGGAAACCAGGAAAAGAAATGAATAGGCTAGGAGGCTATCCCAAGAGGCCGAAGGCTAGCTAAAAGGAGAGGAGGAGGATAAGAGAAGAGCTGCACAAGAGGCAGCCAGAAAGGCAGAAGAAGCTGCCAAAAATGAAGAAGAAGAAAGAAAAAGAAAGATAGATGAGGAGCTGAAGAAGCAGGAAGCAGAGAAGATAAAGTTAACACAGGTAGTGACAGAGCAATCAGCTTCTGACGCAACAGACAGTCAGGCTCGGGACTTGGAAAACCCTGACATTCAAGATCCTGAAGCGCCTGCTGCCAGCACACCAGGACAGGCTATGGTCCCCACCCTTAGGTTAATCCCCTTTGAATAGAAGAAAGGGGAGGAGGTACTGGATTTTAATACTATATTTTATGATAAAGAAAAGAAAATGATAGTAAAGAGGACCGAGAGGAAGGTTGAAACCGGGGGGCTATCTGGTAAAATGATAAATGATACAACTATTGTATACGGAACAGACAAAGACACCAGGTTCACTATCAGATCAGGGGCTGCATTGATCCATGCTTCCGAGGACAATGTAGATAAAATAATGACGGATCTTGAGCAGTCAAAGAAGTCTTCTTCTCAACTCAAAGATACCCTGAGAAAGGAAAGAGAAGAAAACAATAGGTTAAAGAGAAAGTTTGAAGACACACAAAAGGAAATCAAGTGTTCAAAAGCTAAACTTCAGGTCCTATAGATAGAGAGGAGATCCATGGAGACCGCCCAAGAGTGTCTGGAGAAAGTGCAGTACGAATATTAAGAGTTGAGGGCAGAAAAAGAGCAGTTGCTAGGTAGTATAAGGGATTTGGAGCTGCAGAAGGATACCTTGGAGGAAGGTGAGAGGCAATATCAAGTGTAGAAGGCAGAACTTAAAGAGCAGGTTACCTCGTTGACACCAGTTTTAGAGGAGATCAAGGAACAACAGGTTAGTCTTCAGCCTTTCAAGGAGCACATTCTAGCACAGAGAGCCTAGATGCACCAGCTGCAAGTGGCCATAGAGGAAGAAAGGTGCAAGGTTTTACAGGTAGACAACTGGTTGGAAGAGATTTTGGAGACCTCTTCATATTTTGTTGATAGATCTCAGGACATCCTGGAAGTCCTGACAGGAAGGATGGCAAGGTTAGAAGCTAATGAAGAAACTCCTGCAGAGTTACCCTCCAAAGATCAACAAGCCCTCAGGTAGGACAACGATTTGTTGGAGTTTGCCATCAACACAGCCAAAGAGTTCAAGAAGGCTATTAAGAAGACAAGAGGGGCATGTGCAAAATTCTTCAGAAGACTTCTGATCACTTATAATCGATGCCAGGTAGAGGCTGAGCAAAGAATGGATGCTTTTTCGGACCACAGCCTGTTTTTGGAAATTTTGCAAAAGAGGTATCATGAAGATGAAAGAAGGATACAGCACATTAAAATTTTAGATGAACAGACCCTAAGGAATGAGGTAGATCATTCCGCAGTTAGTGTGCAGTTGTTAGAAGATCAGCTTTGCCTGAGCGCAACCAAAATAGAAGTCATCAGAAACCAGGCTGCAAAATTCGAAATAAATATTCGATTCTTGGAACCTTCTGAATTTGAAAGTATTGCTTTAGAGGCTTCAACATGGAATAAATTTTGTTGGAATATATTAAACCCACTCACAACTTAGGATAAAATAATTAATCATTATTGATTAATTATTCACCCACTAGCTTAATTAGGTGGCACCTTAAAGTCAATGCATTCCATCTATATCCTAGGAATGAGTTATTTCTGATTCTGGGTTCATCTAGAATTAGTATGCAGGACCTTATAGCAGATTCTGCTTTTTTCTGCTTTTTCTGCTTTTTCTGCTTTTCTATGGATAAGATAAAAGCTAGTCAACTAGGAAACTGGGTGCTTTTGTTTCCAACCCATCCTCCATTAGTTTTTCTCCATTTTCTAGGATTAGCATGTTACTTCCATCTCCTTGACAACTCACTCATGCTTTTGCCAACTCGTGAGGTCCTTGATAGATTTAGCAAGTGCTTTATCCACCTATGGGGGTTTGCTATATTTTGGTAAGTCAGCCTTTTTGAGCTTTATGAGTTGTTTCCATACAATTCGACTTCCCCATGAGGGATGTACTATTTATGTACTCTATTATTCATAATTATTCAATGGAAGGATACACACCAATATTCATCTCTTCATTCATGTGATTCAGTCTCTTTTCTTCTCTCTTATTTTCCTGTGTATGCTTGTGAGAATTCTTAGTAGCAAGATCTATTTCATGTGCTTCTTTTTAGCATCATTGCACATAGCATTGATCTATTATTTCTACAAATTTTTGAATAATCAAACGGGGCCCTCCTTGTGAACATTTGTTCACTTTTGTAATATTTTGTAAATTTTACAAACACTTAGTGAAAGTAAATTTTGGGAGGCGAAGAGTTGGGGAAGCCCAAAATTCATTCGTGGGAAGCCCAATAGTCTTGTTCTTTTGTATAAATATAGAGGATTTAGATGAGAAAAGGACTTTTTCCCAGTTATATTAGTGAAGACATATTGTAAGAAGAACTATTTCCTTTTGCAATAGAGAATTACAGTTTGCCTGTTGGAGAAAGCTTGGTGGGATATTCAAACGTTATGCTATGAATTTGTTGAAGAGGAACTATTTTGTTTTCAGCTTTATGTTCATTAACTGTGAGATCGTTCTAACTCTTAGGACCTATGTTCTTGTCTGAATGATTTCTGGTTCATTTTATGAAAATTACCACCATGAGTAATGAATGTTGTTCATAAGCAATTGGCTATCTGGTTGTTTAAATATCTTTAATTGTTCATGTGTTTTGGAAGAAATATTAGCTATCTGAAGTTTCTCTTTATAATGCATGCACAAGATACATTAATCATTAATAAGTGACAATATTGCTCCCTGGGGATAGGTAGGTAGTTAGATTTAATTTCTTGTTGTGTGTGTGATTTAGATGCATGAGAGTTTAAGACGAGAGGTAAGAACCTGCGCATCACATTGTGAATACTCCTTGCATTCTCTATCAAACTGCATGTTAAATAGGCACTTGCATATCATACTTAAAGTCAAAAATACAAAAATATATACGGTGGACCGGGCCGCAACCGGTAAAAAGCCTCTTATTTTTGTTACTTGACCTACGGTAGCCGGACTGCAAACCGGACGGATTCCCTACACCAAACAGTCACGGGCTAGTTGGGAACGTTGACTGGGGAGAATCCCTTGCTATTGTTGCCTGCGATTTTCCAGGCCTCAACAGTTTCTGGCGCTAGAAGGAGGGCCGTCAGTGCATGGATGGCCAAGGAAACCTGTTTTCCCAAAATAACCCCATCAGTGATAATTTCGAAAGCAGTTTTTGTCCCGATCCAAATACTCCGAGAATAGGGAACATATGTTTGTTGTGAACAACCAAGTGATAAATTATCTGAGAAGACACACCAGGGAATATGTGAAAAAGATTAGAGGATTACCAATTATCCCTGATTTACCCAGAAGAGAATATAAAAGGAGAGACCGTCCCATACCGGAAGACTCAGTGTTGGTTGGAGATTTGGAAGAACTTGTAGAAACAACCTTACAGGAGGTGGTTCAGCCTTTAAATCAAGTAGGCCCAAAGACACCTTACTGTTCACCGGCCCGTACTCTTGTTCATTCACCCCCTCACTCTCCACCCAGACTCATGGCAGGCGTAAACGCTAATCAACCGCCCAACCCACCTAATCCTCCACTTGCTTGGAAAGCCAGGTCGCCTTTGAACTTAACACCTCCATTGCATGACTTGCCTCAAGCCTTTGAGAAGATGCTGCATAAGTTTGATCCAAATGAGAAGATGCTAGTTGATGACCATTTACAAAGTTTTTATTTTGAAATAGAAGGATTAAGAGCTGGGGAGCATGAAGATGTGGTTTGTAGACTTTTCCCACACACTCTTAAAGGCGCAGCAGCATCATGGTATTTTGGTTCTCTATCCCAGACTAGGACACTTTTGAAAGGATTTTCAGAAACAAGTATGCAGCCCAAAGAACGCATGCAGCCCTAATGAAAGCTTTAGGTGCTTTAAAAAAAGGAAGGAATGAGAAAGTACACAATTTCACTCAAAGATTTTCTGCTTACCTCAAGAACTTCTCTACAACTGATAAGCCTTCCGATAAATCTCTGATTGAATATTATACCTCAGATTTAGGTCCAGATTTGGCTATGTTCGCAAAAGCTCAAGTTAAGCCTATGCTGGCTGAGACTTACGAAGAAGCGGAAAGAGTAGAGGCTGAAAAAGAAAGTATAGAAGATTACCCTAAGTAGTCTGGAGAAAAAAACGTCCAAGAAAAGAACCTTGTTGCTGTCTAAACCTAAAGAGGAGAATTCATGCGATTTTGAGGGAATGCTAAAGATGATGCAAAAGCTTTCCAACAGAATAATAGATTTGGAGAAGGAAAAAGAAGCTCAGAAAGCTTATAAGCCTTACTACAAAAAAAGGGAGGATAACAATTAATGCAACACCCCTCCACACGATTCAGCATCATTGAATTTGATAGAGGTGGGCAAGGATAATTTCTACATTTTTCACCAACAACCTCATTCTGAAAAGAATTGTCCTCAATGGTTAAATTCAATGACATTGGTAATGAATCAAATGGAAGGGCCCCTACTTTGAAATAGGAGATCGAAGCAACTGGATCGGAAAATTGCTACTCATCAATGCACTGGATGATAAAAAAAACCCTTCGTTTTTTTGACATCATGGATTTTTATCTGTAATGGCCAGAGATAACCAAAGACATTCCCTCGAATGCCAAATAATATGCATGGTATCGATTCTAATACTATTCGATAAAATTGATTTCTAGTTAGCTAGGGATCACAAGAACGGTATGGTATTTGAGGGATCTAGGTATAAGATTAGTATATTCTATTATTCTGTATGACATCTAAAAGAACCATTATTTATCCGAAAATAAGTGGGAGGACTAGAGAACAAACATGAAGAGAAAACAAACTCACCAATCGTGTTCAATCACAAAAGGTGCCCAAAACATGGTCCCGTGAGAAACCCAATATATGGGCCAAACACCTGATTATTAAAAAAAAACGCCGCCAACCCAATGACAAGAGCCACATCCCTCACTACATAGCTCATAGAGTACAAATATCCTTGAGCACCTTCAACCAATAATGCTTCAGAGTGGTTGTGGAATGTTCGTCAAGTTGGTGAACAATATTCAACATGTAGTAGAGTAATAAATAGTGAGTCGGCAGCACTCTAGGTGGTTGAAGCTGAGTGGTTGAAGTGGTTGAATCTTAATCTGTTTGAAATGTAATTGCAGCATTTTATTACTCTGCTGCAGGTAAAATATTTTTCACCATCAAGTTGAACGGAGGAGTGCCACAAGGTAGAATGACACACAAAAAGTTTCCATGGAAACATTGCAATAAAGTTATAGGGATTGACAAGTTAAAACGCAAAATAAGAGCATCATCTCTATAACGTAGGGATATAGGGTTTGTATACATTTAATTATCTCAGTTCTTTCAGAAATGGTAAATGGACTATCCTAGTTCCTTGGAAGCTAACATGTATGTGCTTGCTATGGAGGCACGAGCGATAGATCTGGAGGCATACTGTAGCCCATAATTGCAGGTTTTTAGCACTATATAGTATAGACAAAGGTCTGTCATCGAGAAGGGCACCAATAATAACACGGTTTATCATGGGTTTTTTTAATAAATTAAAGCCCAGGCGATTTAGTTGCTATGAAAAAATTTTCGTGCTTTTGTCAAGTTCCATTCTATCAAGCAATTTGGACTTAAAGTTGTCTATGGACCTGACAATTCTATGTGAGTCGCATTACACTTATACCGAGAAGTTTATTTGATCACTACTATGAATCATGCACGAGTCATATAGGAGTATTTAAACTTATCAGGATTTTTTTTTATAATAGATCTAAAATTCAGTGAAAAACTAACTCAGGTCTGCGATTTTACAAGTCTAAAGGTGGACTCTCTAAAAAAAATACTTGTTCTAACAAGGAATTTAAAAATAAAAATAAAAATAAAACAATGTTTTTGATAATTTTCTTTTACCCATAATAAGGACAAGAAAACCATGGGCCCTCAGGTCCAAGCATTGCAACCTCGCTTGATACCATGTGTAATGACTCTCCACCAGGTCCAAACAAAACAACTAACATGCCTGCATATTTGTAAAACTAGATCTGATAAAAAATTAGTACATCTAAATTTGTATTTCTACTATATTAAACGAATTCAAATAATTTTAACATACGTGCAAATCGCTAGTTGTTGATGTTTGAGGACGAGGCCCAAGGTTGTTTGTCTCTGCTCTATTGTTGTAACCATTGGATTGCCAATCTTTGATAACCCACCGATTTCCTCCCTACCATACCCTAACGAGTACTCTCCTTCCCTCGGGACTCCGAGCTCGATAGGGCTGACAATATGTGGCTAGCAACGGCAATAAAACGCCAGACTACTCTTGGGAGGTTCCCAACCCTGCTCACGCTATATTCAACCACACTCTTCTGCAGTCGCCTCTCAGTCACAAAATCGATCTGTGCTCACACTATGGCAACCGAAAGAGGAAAAATTCCCCTCTCTCTTCCTCTTTTCCTCTTTTTATTAACCCTTTCTTTAATAACAATGCATCCATGCATCACTTTAGTTTAACTCATTCTTTACTTAATTGTTCTATTTGTTTATTTTATTCACTCAACTTTATTATCTTAGGTTATCTTTTCCTTATTTTTTTGTTTAGTTTACTTTAGGTTAATTTATTTAGTTCATTTATTTATTTATGATATTTATTTATTTATTCCTTTATTATTATTATTTTATTATATTTATTTATTTTATTTATCTAATTATTTATATTAGGTTTATTTATATTTAATTATTATTATTTATTTATTTCATTTAACAAATCCGGATATGTTTATGTTCTTTAAGACCAATTTTTATTATTTCTCTTAAGTTAATTTAGGTGTTTTATTACCACCGCATCCTCGTCGCGGTCAGAATTATCAAGGCATTATGCTCCCAGCATGCCCTTCCGATAATTCCCATAGGTGGGGAGTTGGTTATGACGGCTGAGCCAATGTTACCTCATTTCTCCTACCCTATGAAGAGGCAGGAGGTTACTTGGGAATAGGGTCGAATCCCTACTACGCGCCCCCCAGTATAATCCTCGTGAGTGACCGAATCGCGGCTTACCCTCATGGCACACGCATCTAATGAGATGGAGTTTTCCTCACTCTATTTAAAGCTCATCACGTCACATGTTGCTAGACTTACACATATAATTTTTTAGCCCCATCACTTGATGTGGGTCGATTGACAATCGTCTCCCATCACCTGCACATATAACACCCTGTGTATCAAATCTCATAAAATAAGATTTTAATCATAACATAATTATTCGTTGACCTAAATTGTCAAGGTTTCCCAACTCATCCAGAGTCCATGCATGCCAATGCATCAAAACATATCAATCTTTAATAACATTACAAACAAATTTGGTATCACCTGCCATAGTCGTTGACTCCCTTAGTGTCTTTGCATACTAATGCTCTCTTTCTGTTCATGTACCTTCCTTTCCTGACACACTCGACAGACCATCAGAGTACATGCTACACAATAATTTTGTCAATCATTCAACAATATGTAATTTATCTCTTACTTGATAACTTCAGATAAATTTCTCATTCATTCATAATTAAAATCATCATATAATCCATAAGTCAAACTATTTTGTTTAGTTCATATCTCTTCAGTAGCTAATCATTTTACCCAATTCCAGCTTATCCAAAACTAGATGCCCTCAATAACATGTCCAAATAAAGTTTTAAATACCAAATAAATAGTCAAGTCATTCTTCATAGAATTCCCTCAAAGTATATTCATAATAATCTCCAAAGTCAAGGTAAAAACAGGGTGTTATAGTGACCTGGCTTAAAAACCCAGATCGCTCATGTCCCATCTTCTGGAGCGATCCCAGTCGCTACTGTGACTCGGTTTCGAGTGACCCAATCGTGCTTAACCATTTCATGCAACCCGAGTTAGTCGATTGTTTTTTTGCTCATATCATGGTTGTTTCTTTGCTCCGTGCGACCCCAATCGCGCTTGTTCTGCCGATAGGTGTGATCTGTAGTTTTTCGGTCTATTTTTGTGCTTCAGATCCCTGTTTCAAACCCATGTCTGTCTTGAACCCTTGTCCCAACTTGTTTTCTATCTAGATCTGATCTTTTGCAGCCCCTTGGTATGTCTTGAGATCCCATTTTCCTTGGTTTATGAGTCATTCCAAGTTGAGCTTTGTGGTTGAGACCCCATGCATGTTTCCGATGTGTGATTAGTTCCTTTTACTGCTCATTTATTTCAAGTACATTTTATTTCTAGAAGAAACTTTTAATTTGCAACATAATTACTGTTCTTTACATTTTTTATTTGCATTATATTTTGCATCCTGGCATTGAGATTGCTATATCTTTGTAGTGGATTGTCTAGTTTTGTACACAAATCAGTTGCACACATTTCACACCATATAAGTGGAAATCTTGGTTCATGACCCCAATCAATCCTTAAAATCAACTCAATACAACCAACATTGTAACCTCATTTGAGGATAAAGCAATATTGTAGCTAAGTTAGGACTTTGGGGATAGCCATCCAAACAACCCCCCTCTATCACTTACATCTTGAGACATAGTTGTTGTCAGTTAGGGGACCAAAATCCTCTTCTATTTGTTGATACGGTCACAACCAATTTTTCATGAGGCCCCCTGCTCTGTAGGAGTAAGCTGCAAATGAAGTGGTTCCGTAAGTCAGAGTGGAATACCGCACTCCATCTTGCGAGGAAGGATAAACCTTCGCAGTACTCCTCGTATCACATAGTCGGGGGTGAAAGGCCACCCCCGAGAAAAAAATTTGGAATGTGTGTTGGCCAACAGTTTTGCGAACCCATGGTATTGGGTTAACCGTAGTATTTTCCCATGTTATTTCCCCTATAAAAGAAAGCATTGTAACATGACTGTGTATGGTATTATTTTTTATTGTAAACAATCTTTGTGATTGTGTGGGAGAGACTGTGAGAGCGTGAAGAGGAAGTGCAACGATTTTGCTACAGGTTGTATCCCTTCATCTTTTGGGACTGGAAATTTCTTTGTGGACATAGTCCATCGTTTGGGTGAACCACGTTATATATGTGTCTCTCTGTAATGTGTTTAATGTGTTTTGCATCTTGTTTAATGATTTAGCTGTATATGTGTTATTTCTCTGCGGTCATGTTTTCTAACAGACGTGACATGAATGAGGTAGCCTAGTTGACATTCTTCTAGGGCTCTTTTACCGCGAGGTCCTTGTCGGTATTGGGGTTCTCTTAGTCTATATTGTTCTTCCATTTTGTATTGTATGAATGGGATTTCATCACCTTGCTGAGGATACGATTTGTGGAGGGCTTCCAACTTGTAGTTAGGAGTTTGCTTGCACCCTTCTTCCATAGATTAGTGTGTCATTTGATTTGACAGGTAATGCTTCTTATTGGCTTTATGGCCACTTTGTTGTAGACTCGCCTTGTTGTGACCCGCTTTCGTAGTTTGGTTTTATATATTGTTGTTGGCCTATGAGCCACCATTTCATGCGCTCTCCTCCTACACAGTCGATTGTAGTTGGGGTTTTGAGCTTGTGATTGATACTCTTGAGTTTTCATTTAGTAAACAGCACTCCATATAGTCACCATAGCTCCACCATGCTACTCACATAGGCTTATGGGGAGCACCCCCTAGTTTGGTTCCTTGAACCATCACCGTCAGATCCATATTTGACATGGATCACCATATTCGAAGCCACACACAACCTCTAAGTCTGATTCAGACCGATATCAATATGAACCCCCCTTATTCACTGCTCCATCTAGCCCCATGGTGGTGCACATCCTGATCCCTTTTAGGGAGGGATGGTTAGTAGTGGGATTCCATCCATTCCACCTATTGTTACAAGCTCCCCCTCCATTGGATTGACCAGTTCTGGTCCTAGTGGGCCTTTTCCCACTGCACACACTGCTACTGATCCATAACCCACAATGGGTTTCCCCACACCATCCACCATGTTTCTTACCATTCCACCATTTACACCTGGGGGAAGTGACCCTTCCACTTCCATTCTAAATATCCCTACCATTCCAGTGATTATCCCTACTGTTGGAAGTCAACCTTGCATACCCCCAGTTACACATGGGAACTACATTTCCACCGCCACTGGCACCATTTTCGGCCTTTCTCAATCCATTCACGGTTATAGTTTACTTTTCATGGATAGCCTTAAACTTCCATATTTAGCATGGTTTACCAATGACCCCATCTGTCATAACCCCCAATGGCCTCATGTGCCTACCAAAATCCCCTTAGACATCCCTAATTTTGAGGGTAAGGCGGGAGAGGATGCTCAAAATCACATCATGTCCCTCCATCTATAGTGTTCATCTAACATCATAGTGGATGATTCCATTTGATTGAGTCTATTCCAGCGCACACTTGATAGTGTTGCGGCCAAGTGGTATATCAAACTACCTCACGCCATTTACCCTGATTTCTCTTCGTTAGCTTCTATGTTCCTTCAATACTTCTAGTTACTTGTCTGTTATGACAAGGGACTAGAAATCCTATTATCCTATCAACATAACATAGCTACCCATATCACAGATCATATCCATGAATGGCGTCGTCATTTTAGCTTGTGAAAGATCTAGTTAGAGGATAGGATCTTCCTAGATTGGTTCCTCAAAACCTTACTCCCCCCCATTTCCAAGGACATCACATCGGAGTGCCCACAAACTAAAGAGGAAGCCATTCTTAAGGTTCAGTAGCTCGATCTCTATACCCCAATCCCGCTACGTGTAACCATCATCCCCAATGCTCCTTGTGTCAGCACCTCACGTCGTGATACATAGGGTGGCATCCCATGCTACTAATGGAGTCATTGGCTCCGTTACCCATCATCTTCATTATTATCTGGAATCTCCCATGTTGCCATCACATTTCAGTCAAACCCCTAGTGTTTTCCAACCAGATTACGCCCCTGATTATTCACACGTAACGGCTCAGCCCGGAGCCAGTCCTTCTTATGCGTCTCCCACACCAACTCTACCTACTCCTCCTACTCCTAACTGGCCAGGTCTACGCAGAGCAGAACCTCCCTAACCAACCCGCCCCCAATACCCAACAAGGGCAAGGAAGAAATAAGAGAAATAGGAATTGGGGTGACAACCAAAATCAAGGAGGTGGCCAACAGGCCAACCCTCCGAACAATAATAGTGCCAACCCCCTCGCACATATCCCCAACGTCCCGCTTGATCTAGGAAGAATCCACAGTTGCGGACTAACCATATTTGTGTTATATGTAAAACCTACAGCCATTACACTCATCAGTGTCCTCACTTGACTCGTGTCCAATAACCACTCCAAAACGATAGTCAACGTGATCCCAACGCAACTACTCTGGCTCAGCAACACCACGCACCACCAAGTCCTCCACCTATGGTACTCCAAAACCCCTTACCACACTAAGGAATGGTTGCAACCCATCCCTTAGCCCCACAAGCTCCTGCAACCACTGCTGTTACCTGTCTGTTATGACAAGGGACTAGAAATCCTATTATCCTATCGACATAACACAGCTACCCATATCACGGATCATATCCATGAATGGCGTCATCATTGTAGCTTGTGAAAGATCTAGTTAGAGGATAGGATCTTCCTAGATTGGTTCCTCAAAACCTTACTCCCCCCCATTTCCAAGGACATCACGTCGAAGCACCCACAAACTAAAGAGGAAGCCATTCTTAAGGTTCAGTAGCTCGATCTCTATACCCCAATCCCGCTACTTGTATACCATCATCCCTAATGCTCCTTGTGTCAGCACCTCACGTCGTGATACATAGGGTGGCATCCCATGCTACTAATGGAGTCATTGGCTCCGTTACCCATCATCTTCATTATTATCTGGCATCTCCCATGTTGCCATCACATTTCAGTCAAACCCCTAGTGTTGTCCAACCAGATTATGCCCCTGATTATTCACACGTAACGGCTCAGCCCGGAGCCACTCCTCCTTATGCATCTCCCTCACCAACTCCTCACGTTCATAGACCGACTTGTTTGAGTACACTTGTGTACTAGCCAAACATCCATATTTTCAGCCCCACCAGCTCCTCCAGACTATTACGCACCACCTATGCATCCCACCCCGACTCCTCCTACTCCTAACCGGACAAGTCTACGCAGAGCAGAACCTCCCTAACCAACCCGCCCCCAATACCCAACAAGGGCAGGGAAGGAATAATAGAAATAGGAATTGGGGTGACAACCAAAATCAAGGAGGTGGCCAACAGGCCAACCCTCCGAACAATAATAGTTCCAAACCCCTCACACAAATCCCCAGCGTCCTGCTCGACCTAGGAAGAATCCACAGTTGCGGACTAACCATATTTGTGTTATATGTAAAACCTACAGCCATTACACTCATCAGTTTCCTCACTTGACTCATGTCCAATAACCACTCCAAAACGATAGTCAACGTGATCCCAACGCAACTACTCTGGCTCAGCAACACCCCGCACCACCAAGTCCTCCACCTATGGTACTCCAAAACCCCTTACCACACCAAGGAATGGTTGCAACCCATCCTTTAGCCCCACAAGATCCCGCAACCACTGCTGCAGCCCAACCCATTGAGGCGAGTGTCCATTACCTGATGATGTTATTATCCAATGTCAACCTCCAGACTCGATGAAACCAGTATGGTTCCACCACGGAAATTGTTGACCTGTCAGTAGCATCTACCTCCACCACTCCATACATGTCTTTTCACTTACCAATACTCCCTACGGATGGGACTTTCAGAGTCCCACGGTTCCCTATGCGTCGTGTCGCAAACAACGCCACTCCTAGAGATTTATCAACTACAGTATTATTGACAATTTGGCCTAGTCCCCCACCGCCATGTCTTCTTTAGAACTGCTTAAAACGTGTCCTTCGCAACATAAAGTGTTTTTTTCCATGCTAGGTGTCATAGATAGCTATGATTCTAGGTTGATCACCTTCGACCTTGATCAAGGAGAACCTTGGATTCCATCATCCGTCTCCTTCCAAGTTCCGGTCACGATTCGGAATTTGGTTATTCATCATTGCATTATTGATGATGGGGCATCTACATGTGTTATGTCAACCTTTGTTTTGAAAAAACTTGGTTCCCCCACCCTTCAACCTTCCACGACCACCCTCCATGCCTTTGATGGCAGATCTGGTCATCCCCAGGGTGTTCTCACGAACGTCCCCATTGAGTTAAATGGAAAAATAGTGTTGATTGACATTGAGGTTGTCAATGCCCAACTTGATTACAACCTCCTCCTAGGACTTAGCTACATGTATGCCATGTGTTATGTGGCCTCTACATTATTTTGACTCTTCATGTTCCCTCATGATGGGAATATCGTCAGCTTCAACCAACTAACGTACTATGATTCGAAGGGGTCGGCCACACCAGAACATGTCCTTCCAACTATTGACACTACCATCGAAAATGTGTCCATTCCATCCTTGTCACTGTTGGCCCAAGATTGTTTTCCAACGCTCCGATGATGGACACCTTCTTTTCCTTTCCACCTCCCCCTTCGTCGTCTGATGTATCGTATTTGTGCACTATCACGTCTAGTAACGTCCTGACCACATTGCAACCTCAACCATAGTCCTCTGGAAATTATTGGGTTTCATTCCTGGTACACATGATTCCCTTCCTTTTTCCATCATCTGGCATTGTGAGCAATCATGTCATGGCTACTCTCAATTTTCCTAATTTCACTTTGGGAATTCTTGTGTGGTACCTTGATCCACTCACCCCACCCCCAACTCCCCAGGTTTTGTTGACTCTAGTCCAAACTATTAAGATGATGTCACACCCACCTCCTAGTCCACCGAATATTACTCATGTCTCTCCTCCTGCCCCTCCTCCTCCAAATAAGGATGGGGTCAAATCAACCAAAGAAATGACCCAATCACGTCTATCTCTAACTTGTGCTTTTTGCGAAGTCCAAGACCATGCAACACAAAACTGTCATGAGTTGCCTCTGTTTCGCACCCACATGGACACTATAGAAGATATCGATGGCGCTCTAGTGGTCACCATTCCCGATCCACCAGTGGTTAAGAACAATTTGTTGGGAACCAACCATCCTTATGCAGTTTGCGTCCTATATGGTCACTATTCTCACCATTTCCTAGACTTTCATGAGTATCGGTCACTCCTTCATGAACTTTAGAAACACTCCCTTGAATCAAACATTATTTTTCTTGAGGATATCAACCCTCTGGTTTCTTCCTCGGACACAACCAACACCATATACACGATCTCCAGTTCCAGTAGTCATCCATCTCCTCAGGTGTGGAGGATCCATCTAATATATTTACACATTGTTTTAACAATGATGAGGATATCCTTGAAGCTCTTTCAAATCTCTAGTATCCTTGGGATTCTATGCACCATCGCTCCTTTTTCATCCCCGATGAGCCTCCTTCATCGTCGAACCAATACTCAGTCGAAGTGAAAGACTTCATCCATGGAATAGTAGATTGGTTCAAGAACCCCATTTCGGCACCCGACGCATTTGAAGAGGGAAACATGGATAACATTTCACCAACCATCAAGATCAATATATCAACCAAACCCAAGGTATTTGAAGATATTACCCTCGAAGCATCTTGCTCCCCTAAAGAATTTGCTTCATACAAAGCACTTTTTCAATAGTTTCGTGATATTTTTGCTTGGTCATATACCTAGATTCCTGGGCTTGATCCATCTATCATCGAACATCGTATCAACACATGGCCTGACATTACATCCATATTCCAAAATCAAATACCCATTCACCTATCAAAGACTCCCGCCGTCAAAGCTGAGATCGAGAAAGTGCGTAAAGCAGGTTTCATATACCCCATTGTGTATAGCACTTGGGTTTCCAATCTTGTTTCCGTAAATAAAAAAACAAGGTACCATTCGCGTATGTACTAACTTCCGTGACTTGAATTTGGCATGTCCCAAAGACAAATTCCCCACTATGTTCATTGACTAAATCATTGATGCCTATGTCGGCTACGAAGTCTTTTCTTTCATGGATGGTTTTTCCAATTATAACCAAATTCAAATCCGGAAAGAGGATTAGTACAACAAGGCTTTCACAACCCCCTCGGGCACGTTTGCGTATCGTGTTATGCCATTTGGCCTTAAAAATTATGGAGCCACTTTTCAGTGGGCCATGACGTTCTGCTTCCATGACCTCATCCACATTATCTAGGTCTACCTAGACGATCTCACGTCTCGATCTCGGAAGTATCCCCAACATTTAGAGGACTTGCGATGTCACAAATATAACATTTGCTTTAACCCCCTCAAGTGTGTGTTTTGTGTCCCAATTGAGCATTTACTAGGGTTCATTGTCTCCCACAAGGGGATTTATGTGGATCCTCTTAAGGTTCAATCCATGTTGAATCTCCCCCCATCACGTACTTTGCGCCAATTGCAGAGTCTCCAAGGCAAGGCCAATTTCCTTCAATGTAGGTTCTATGCCTGGAGTCGCTCACCATGTAGTACACTTGTGTCATAGTTTTTCTTTTTTGTTTTACATAATTTTTACCACGATTCAGTGACCCCCTCCATATGTTGCTCCACGTCCAGCCGTAGTGAGTCCATTGTAGCACTTTGTCGCATCTTCTGCATGTGAATGGGTGGATATATCCCCTCCACCCTGCCCCTGCCTCTCTAATAGCCTATTGGAGGGTGTGGCCCCACGTCTACACATGCACACAGTATGTCATCAGTATCCATCACACACATAAAATTGATAGCACTAAGCTAGTAAACTATATATGAATGCAACCACACAAAGCATCATGTATACGTACCATCGAGTCCCCAGATCTGGTCAGGTGGTCGATGAATCTCCAGGTCTCCCCAGTAATCCATCCCCACATACAGGTAGTCCTCTATAAGGACTTGAAGTTGATGCCACTGTGTGAAAATATCTCAAGTGAATAACTGGCCCACTAAGTCGCCTCACTCCCTGATCATCATCTCAATCCACCTCCTCATGTGAGGCTCATGAGGTCCTCCCTCAATCACCGCCAAATGCAGTCGTAGAGTAGGCAGTCGCTCAAAAAAGAATGACCACAGGAACAAGGGGAAATAGAAATCCCCTCAAATTGAACTAGAATGGTTCAGCGCATGTCAAACCTGAGTCAGGTACATATGGTCCCACCCAAAGTAGGTTCCCCTCATAGCACGCTCTACAATCTAGAGCTATCCTCCTAATATCTTGTGTGGTCCCGATGATCCTAGTATACTCAGCACCATCGCTGCTATAGCTTGAGTCTCAAGACTCTCAATGTCACACACCAGTATTTATGACGAGTGTACTAATGCAAAGGCATAGCAATGCCTCTCGCAGAGGTCATCTAGTGAAACCCCATGTGAGAGATTTGGCATAGTGTCACCGATCACACCCAAAATGGGGAGCCCAGTCAAAAATTAAACATCGAGGAGTGTGATCTTGATTTACTCCTCCTAGATGATAAAACACTCTGCCTCCTAGTCCCAGAAGCTTACCATATTTTAGAGCAATAACTTTGTTGAATGCATAAGAGGGATCTGAAAAAAATTCCATAACCCACACCAAGCGAGCAAATCCTGCACTGCTAGATGGTCATGCACCTCCCCTTAGAGGTTCCCAATATCTCGCTCCCACCATGCCACCTGAGGCATCCTGCACATACACACAGTCCCTATCAGGCCCAGTCACACACAAAAACTCATTCTAGGTTGAGTCGCTCTTATTTGGATTTTTTGTGCAAACCAAGTCACTCAAAAAACCTGAACAGGAGTGACTGGGTCGCGTCTATATGTTGAATAGGTGTGACTTGGGTCGCACCTGTCTCCTCGATAAGTGAAACCAGGTTGTGCCTTTCAGCCCGATATGAACGACCTAGGTCGCTCCTTTTCCCTCGAAAAGCGCTACCCAGCCACGAGAACCCTCTGAGCTTCGAAATGGCCCCATGATGAGCAATAACATTAAGTAAACCAATGAAAAATATGGGTTTGACGATAGCTCTTACCTACAAGTCATGGATCTAAAATCGTCGATCTAATCAGAAGAAAGCATAATTTGGGTTCTAAAGTCCTACACTCCAAATCAGCACTGACCAGTGAAAATGACACATGTCATGTGGTCCCCCCTATTTATAGGCCTCCATGTCATGTTTATTTTTTCTTCCGTGTACCACAGAGTCATCTAGAGTCCGTTTGAGACAGTGTTTGCACCACCAGGTTTGGTTTTCTACCCTCTGTCTTTTGACGAGACCCTCATCTCATGCTCTCACTATGTTTTTCTAAGCTATTTCACCGACATCACCTCAATCTGTGTGCCATCACATGAATCACCCATTTTATGTATTGGCATGTTCATGAGCCATCCGCTCCATCCATACTGCACATTTGACCTTATTTTTACCGCCATTCGTCATCCCATGAGGAGGCCCCATCAGTGTTCTACATTTATTCCTATCATCCATGTTCACAACATAATCTCTTTCCATATATCGAACACTTCCTCCTTGACTTACTGACCATTACGGAGTTTCTGGTAATCTCTTTTCTGACTCCTAAAAGAATCAAAAGATTGTCGAGCAAGTTTGCTTCCTTTTATGCTCGCTAAAGTATTTGAGAGGGAATTTATGTGGCCTCATTTATCTCCTTTTTCGAACCATATAGACTATCAAAAGAAAAGGAACTCCCTAGAACATTCCATCTAGGAATGTTTCCCTTTGTATCCTTTTATGCTTTGTCAGACATTGGGACCGTAACTTGTGAAAAAGCTCATTTTGGGTTTTCTTTAAGCTCTTTTCCATCCCTCTCATTAAGAAAATATTTCCGAGAAAACTTGGTTTCATTCATGCTCATAAAATTATTTGAACGACCATCCATTCAATATAGGTTTAACCTTTTCCAGCCTGGGTGGACTATAAATGGTAAAGAAGTCTCCCATCCCCCAAAGGGTGGGAGAGTTCTCCTTTGTACACTTTTATCCTTTTTCGAGCTTATAAGACTACATACGGAAAAGAGACCACATTGGAGTCTTCTTCCTATTTTCAGACTCTAAAAATGAAAACACCATCGAGCATTTACCTTCTCGGGTTCGATAAAAAATCCACGAGATCATAGCATATTTGAGCTTACTTTTATCCCTTCTTCATGCTCTTTAAACTATGAAGAAGGCCCAAACGGTGTAGTTAGGCGCCACCACATATGTTCTCACATTATCTCCTTCCCTCGCACATCAAGGGGCAATCTGTTAACACAAAAACGTGTTCACCTAGCTCTCCATGGTCTAAACTATAGCCATACATCATACTCCTACCATTATTTCATACATTTTGACCTTCACAATTGTATTTCGACTAAAAATGGTCTAAAACACCATTATTCCTTCCCATAAATGAAGGGATAGTGAGCATTCATTATGATTTATCCCCACTTTCTCCCAAAAAGGGTCAAAAACCCTAAAAAATGAGAAAATGTCAAAATTACATAGATGAATACCATGGGTCAAAAACCCTAAGACCATACTACTATAAATACATTATGAAGGGCTCTCCCAAAACACTTTTCAGTCACTTTTTCATTCACTTGTGGTTACATAGTGCCATTTTTATATCAAATATACCACATACTTCCATGCCATAATTCCTGTTGCAACGCCATTTCCCATGGTGTACGTTGAGCTCTCTTTGTACCTGCTTTGGATCCATCCCCCGTTTGACAACTTTCCATGGAGAAGACTGTAGAACCAACCCATGGAGCTACGGAACCACTTCCGAGGACAGCTATGGTGGACCATCTTGTAGGAGAAAGGTGTGTTTATATTTGTTCCTTGCATTAATTAGTTGTTATATATGTTAAAACCCTAAAAATATTTGCTTTCATTTGTTATCGTAGTTGCTATTGTTGTTTAGTTTTATGTTATTCCATTGAACTCTTCCTTATGCTATGGATGAGATAAGGTTGGTTCATATGCACGTAATAGGGGAGAAATCCCCATTAAATAGTCCATACAGCATCCCTCAAGTAAATTTCATGTGGCTTCCAATGCATAAGAAGGTTTTAACTAGTGAAAACCCGAATAAGAGGGGAATTCTAATTCCTCACAAATGTTGTTTATGCAACAAGGCCTCTGAAACATCATATCATCTCTTTTTAAACTATGATTTCTCTCAATCATCTTGGGGGCTTATGCTACAAGGTCTTAAGGCTCCAGTTCCATCGAATATTGTCGTAGTCCATCTATTCACAGGTTGGAAATCTCAATATCCTGCTAGGCTGTCAATTAGACCCATCTCTAGTAAAATATGGAAATCCATACCAAAGTTCTTATGGTGGAAAATATGGTTGGAGATAAATGAATGGATTTTCAACAACACGCCCTCAACTCCAGCGTTGGTTGAAGCAAAATCAAAGGATTTTTTAATGGAAGTCATGGGAAACCAAAATTATGCCCTAGATCCCTCGACTCTTCTGATAGAGCATAACTGGTCAAGCTTTTTTACGCCAGTTAAAATACAGAAGGTGCCTAGAAATCCTTTTATCCAACCGAATTGGCGCTTGAGATTTTCGGAAATTGAATTTATTGATTGGTGGCGGAGGAAAAACAAAGCTACAGTTTTTTCAATGGAGCGGCCAAAGGAAATCCAGGGACTTCCAGGACAAGGGGAGTGATACATAATCCAGGTGGAATGCAGGAAGAAGGTTTCAATTGGGGTTTAGGGTAGAGCACGAAAAATCAAGCAGAAATTCTTGCACTTCCAAAAGCCTATGACCTAGCGCAGGAATCCGAGCACAAAGTGTTACGTTCCCACCCCTCATCTCGACGATGGAGAGGACATGACCAACACAGTTGTTGTCGTGAATGGGAAATCTAGCCCCATGAACATAACAATTAAAAAAATGCATTGCACATAAAATACATAAACAGATGCATTATACATGTAAATACATGACAGAATAAAAACACATTTATTCAAGCATTTAACATGTTCATATTAATTCATAAAACAAATAGTTTGGAGAGATTAAGAACAAGAATATGTATCTTGAATAGAAGCTTCCACGGAACTAGTTATGCCGCTACAACGTTCCACCCAACCATAAGCCAGTTTTCTCATCAGTCTCTCAGCATCACTGCCAACCCAGAGTTGGGCATGATTTCCACAAGGAACTATGGAACAACAGGCTTACACACAGCAAGACATACATCCACAGTCAATCCAACACACGGGTTTTACAGACTACTAAAGCAACAACCAACCACATAAGGGTTCCTTGGACTTACTCGTCCAATCCACAAGCACATCCAACCACATTCAACCATCTAACAAATGGGTTCCTTAGACTTACTCATCCAAGCCAACACCGGGATGAACTTCACAGCCAAATACAAGTTCTGGGTATGGACAAAAATGTCCTAGGAACCAAAATCAAAAATGGCAATTAGGGAAAAATGACCCAAGTGAGAAAATCATTTCAAGAAATGATTAATGGCATCACAGAGGAAAAAACAACCTCTACAAACCCCCGATTCGTGGATTTATCTTTCCAGCCCCTGAGCATAACCAAAAACGGATTGATAAAATAGGGAAAAACACCCTGGGAACCAAAAATGATTTCAGCAAGCATTCTTGGGCATTAGGGGAGCAAATACGACCCCATCAAACACAAAAAATGTGAATCCTTTTTGCACATGCACTCAGAAACACAAAAACGACTTCCCAGCCATGGAGAAAAATGGAGAAACTGCAGAAAACGTGAAGGGGAGAGCACAACAAACTCTAGCTGCATGAGGGACGCAAACCGTATGGGTGAATAATGGCTTGGGAATCCATTTCCAAGAATTTACTTGCCTAATAATTCAAAAACACGCATTCCAAAAATGGGCGGCTTCCCAAATTCGAATTTTACTCCCATACTCTTCCCATCCCCGTGCATTAACTTCCCCAGCCAATTTATAAACGATTGGGAACAAAAGACAAAATGGTTAGTTGACAGCTTTATGGGTTCTCCCTTAGACATTTGGATTTTCCCCATTGGATCAAGGGTTTTAATGTTCCCCCCTCCCTATTCATTGTAAAATCATGCCCCTATCTCTTTAATGTTGCGGCGCATAGCTAATTGTGGTATTTTTTATTAATTGCATAGTTACATGATGTCCCAAAACATATTGTGTCTGGCTAGCACATAAACCGTCAGCATCGATTTTAATTACCAAAACATAAAACACTAAATCCATGGTGGGGCCTTTACCTTGAGCTCCACACCACGATTTATTAACGTTATTTACATCATATGAAATTCAATACAATGGGGTCAAAACTGGGGTTTTACATAGAGACTTACAAATTTTTGGAGACTCTGAAATCTTGATAAAATTTTTAAACTCTGATGACCACTTCAGCAATCCGATCTTGAATGCGACACTACAGAGGTCTCGCTTTATCTTTTTATAGTTTACCACTGTCACCTCTCATCATATTCTTCGAGATCTAAACAAACAGGAGGATTCCAAGGATAACTTGGGCTGCCACTTACCTCCAAGAAATCTCGACAAATATGTAATTTGGTTGATTAGGCTATGCCCAACCTCGTTTTTAATATAAAAAAATAAACGTTTTAGTTTATATATATATACTTAAAAAAAATTACAGTAAACTATAAAACCTATATCAAAACATTTAAAAACCATAAAAAAACAAATACAAAACCCATATTATAAAATTAAATTTAAAACATAAATAAAACAAACATAATACGTATAATATAAAAATAAATTTCAAAATGATATAAAATAAATCATGTAATATATAATCCATGAACCACCTCGTTACACTTAGGATCATTGCAAATAATGTCGTAATAGTAAGTTTGACATATTTTGTTGTTTTGTGGATTTTAAAAAGCTTTTGATACAGTGCCTAGAAATAACCTGTGGAATAGGCTATAGGAGCTTAATGTTCCTTTTGAGTTGAAAGATGTTGCGATAAGGTTATACGAAAAGTTCATTGGCAAGTTTAAGAATAATGAGGGGTGGACAACATATATAAATTGTAATATTGGAGTTAAACAAGGATTCCTCCTCTCCCGTAGCCTTTTTTGCATTCACATTGATAAGCTAGAAAAGTGTTTAGAAGAAGCAGGTTGTGCTGGTACAATATTAGCTGGGATAGTTATCATCTTCCTACTTTATGGTGATGATATTCTCTGTATGGCAATGTGTCATTCTTATCTGAATAAGCAATTAATAATTTTTAAAGATTTTTCTCTAACATGGGTATGGTTGTTAACACCGACAAGACAAAAATCATGATTCTAAAATCTAAGAAAGAAACCTATGCAAATTTTATTTATGATAATAGAAATATAGAGGAAGTCACTTCTTGCAGGTATCTTGGAATTGATATTCATCAGAAGCTCAATTGGAACTATAGCATTGAGAAAAGGATTAATGGAAGGTGGAAATCTTATTTTGGTCTTGAAAATAACTGTAAATCAACCAATTTAGTCATGTGAGATAAAAATAAGTTCATCTTTGAAACTTTTGGCATCCTTGTTATCTTGTTTGGTTGTGAAGTATGGGGGTGAAGCATTTCTAGAGAATCTTGGAGGAAGATTGAGCAAATCCAGAAGCAGTTTATAACTTAATACCTCAAAATTAAAAGCAATACGCCTTATCCTATTTTCCTCATAGAAGTGGGTATTTACCCCATCGAGAGCATTTTTATGGCTCGGTACCTAATGTACAAGCATAACATAAATAACATTGGAAATGAGATACTTCCTAAAATTGCTTTAAACTC
This sequence comes from Pseudotsuga menziesii, assembly GCA_001517045.1. Classification (NCBI taxonomy): domain Eukaryota; kingdom Viridiplantae; phylum Streptophyta; class Pinopsida; order Pinales; family Pinaceae; genus Pseudotsuga; species Pseudotsuga menziesii. The sequence goes on from LPNX011081134.1 coordinate 200,116, forward strand.
AAGTCTAAACCAATTACGCCTCAGGCGATGTTGGTGTAAAGATACCATGGCTTGGTTAAACCATTGGGGCATTAATGAAAACAACATTTTGCAGAATATTGATAATGCCAAAAATATTATTACTTCTAAGTTTAAAGAGAAATTCTGGTGTGAGGAAAATTTAGCAGTTAAGAGAAAATTAAGATACTATAAGGCTGTCATTAATCCTAACTTGGAAGATCAGAAGTATCTCTTGGTAGTAACTAGCTCACGGAAGAAAAATGATATAGCCAAGATTAAAACAAACTCTCGTGAACTCCGTAGTGAAACAGAGCGTTGGTTTATTCCTAAAAATCCATGGGTGGAAAGGTTTTGTCATTTGTGTGATTCTATGAGCATTGAGGATGAAAATCACTTTCTCTTAGAGTGCCTTGCTTACACCCACATTAGATCTGAGTTTCATAGTATTTGCTACAATACAAACATTTATAACCACCTAACTTGCCAAAACTATAGTGACCTTGAAAAGCTTCTTGGCAATCTTTCTTAACACAAGAACAAGATTTTAAAGTAAACCAAGTATTATCCTTCTTAAGGTCCTATAGGCCAAAGTTGGTCTCAGTAGACGCTAATCATCATCATCATAATCATCATAATAATAAAATTTCAAAACAATCTATGGAAAAAAATATAATAAGAACTTATGTTCAAGTTGTATGATTTTTTAAGGGTATGTTTTGTAGTTTTTTTTGCGTATAAGAGGAGGCTTAAGAATGGTGTGATTGTGGGAATCGTGCCACCCCTTAAGCACCACTCCAAGTAGTGGTGGAGTGGTGCTTGAAGAGTGGCGTGATTCTAGGAATCGCCTCACCTTAAGACCTTCCTTCTTAACTCATTAAAATTACCATTTACGGAGTGGGATTTTATGTTTTGAATTCTTTTTTTTTCTTTTTTAACAATATTGTGTTATAATATTAACATTTTTTAATGGTTATGTTTTCTTATA
>LPNX011081134.1:201934-233600 GCA_001517045.1 Pseudotsuga menziesii
ACTCTTTAAGTTTTGTGAAAAGCTTTTAATTTATAATTTAAAAATAATAATATAATAACAAAATCTTTAAAAAATAAAAATAAAATATATAATATAACATATATTAAATAATGGTAAGTTTTATGTGGTCTAATTGTAAGGCTTTAAGGGGGCATGGTACCACCCCTTAAGGAGCACTCCACCACCACTTGGAGTAGTGCTTAGCGGTGGGGTGATTCCCGTAATCGTGCCTCTTAAGACCTTAGTTCATTCTCATGAAAACCCATGAAACTCCTTACCAATATCCAATAACTTATACTAAAATCTGTTTTTTAATTTTTTTTCAATATTTTATTATTACATTAACCTTTTTTTAAATGTTTTTTAATATGTTGTTATAATAAATTTTGTTTTCTTATTTCATTATTTTTTCCATTTTTTAATATTTTTTATTCTTTTTTAAAATTTTGTTATAATAAAAAAAAAATAATTCCTTTTAATATTTTGTTATTGTATTAACTTTTTTTTCATTTGGGTTTTTATTGTTTTTTAATATTTTTTATTATAGTAATTTTTTATTTTATTTTATATGGAGTCTAATAATCTTTTGAATATTTTTTGTTTAATATAGTGCAAGTTTTGTATAGTGTCACTAAAAGGTTTACTACTGGTAGCATCAATTTTCAATTTGGGGCTTGATTTTAAGATTACTTTAAATAACAATAAGCATTATTTTTATCCATGTCCACATTTTTTTTCCCAAAAAAAAAGTGGTGCTACCGATAGCGCCACTTTTTTATTTGGAGGTCTTTTTTTGTGTTTTTTTACAAAAATAAGAATTTTTATGAATAGAGTTCTTGTTTTGAGTATTAAGTTTTCGTCAAGTTGTATAACATGTTCAAAATTATATTAGTGCACTGGTGTTTCCCATTTTATGAGCACACCGTTAACCATTTTCAATAAATGTTATTCTGGTGCGCCAATGTCATGTCAGAGCACCGACATTGGTGTACTTACGTGGAATGGACACACCATCATTAAAAAAAATTAAAATGGTTAATTAATTGGTGCATTTAATTGAAGTAAGTGCAACGTTAACAGTGTGTTTACTTCAACCAAACGCATTATTTATTCACAACTGCTATTAAAATTTTAAATATTTCATGGTACACTTATGAAATGTAAGAGAAGTGCTAACGGTGCACCTAAATTTCATATATTCATTGTATAATTAATTTGTTTGTTTATTATATAATGTTAATTATTGCGTTCATTATATTAAAGCACATCGAAAAAATGGTGCTATAAAATATTGAACGCATCGATTACCATTTTTATGTTAATTTTAATTGTTATGTTCTAGTGCGCCTAGGCCAGGTCAAACTACAGGAACCGATTCCATAACATTACCTAGGCGCACTGCATAATTTAGTTTTTTTTAATACTTTACATTTTTCGTTTACAAATTTTATATTTTTTATTATATATTTACTGTTATGCGGTGTGTACTATCCATTCAGCTCGCACTGTTTTTGGTGCAACCTAAAAAAAATTACAAGGTGCACAGTCTGATGCGAGCCGAATCGCCCAAATGCACAGCGCAGAATTTTTCAATTATTTTTTAAAATACAGAAAATTAAGGCTTCAATCAAAAAAATAATACGTTAAAAAATCAAATTATGAGGTAGAAACAACTTACTTGTTGAATGGCCCTTCATGAAGGCATCCTAGCGATGTATGGAAAATTTGAATTTTGACCACTGTTTGTCAAAATTCAAACTAACAACAACATCCAATATAGATGAATAGTGTGTCCATGTGGACCACAAATGTCAAAGTGTCCAAGTGGATAAGGTTTTGCACCGATGCTCTTGGGAGAAAAATGCACTGAGAAGTGGTAAAAATGAATTTTACCTCACAATTTGTTTTTTTTATTAAACCTTGTTTCGGTGCGTTTTAAGTAAAGCGCACCGGTGCATGTAGAAAACCTGGCGCACAAGATAATAGGTTTTTTTTTAATTACATGTTTTTCGATAAATTTTTTAATGTTTACAACTAGTGTGTTTGGTAAAGACAAACACATTGGTGCATATATATTATACCGACACACCATAAATGAGGGTTTGTAAATGAAATTTAAACAAATTTTGCAATGAAATTCTTTATTGTAGAATGTGGTGAGTTTATTTATTAAACACGCGTCGGTACATTTACAGTTATCATGTGCATCGGTATTAGATTTATTATTACAAATATAGATTAGAAGAATGGTGCATTAAGATGTATTAAATGCATCGAATCCTTAAACTATAAATGTACCGATGCATTTAATACATTTAAACGCAACAACGAATGATTTTTTAAATAATACAAGTTTTATAATTAAATTGTTCGTTGATTTATATTTTTTCTCTATTTCGATGCGATATTATTTATGTTTGTACCTATGCAATATCATATGTAACACATCAACGCTTTTTCTGTGTAAACGCACTGATTGAAAAATATCCACTAAACCCTCTGCATGCTCAAATTCGCTAGATACCTCTGCTATAAATGGATTTCAACCTCTCTTTTATGGGCTTCTGCTATAACCTCCTCTACAGGGTTTTTTGCTTGTAGTGTGCTTTGGCCGATTATCATTCAAACATCTTCGTAAATTTCCTAAGCTCTTTTTCATGACTTAACTTCGTCCATTAGTATGTGAATGGTATGCAGAACTAAACTACAGCTTCATGCCAAGCTTCTTCCATAGGGTTCTCTAGAAACGACCCATGAACTTGGTATCTCTGTTCGATATTATGCTCTTTAGTAACCCATGCAATATCATGAATTCCTTGAAACTTAGAATAGTTATACATGTGGCATCACTTTCCTTTCAACATGGAAGAAAGTGTGTCATCTTTGAAAACCTATTGACTACCATAAATATGGAGTCACTACTTTGTTGTGTCTTTGGTAGTCCTAACACAAAATCCATGTTGATATTTACCCACGTAATGGTCGGCACTAGAAACGATGTGTATAGTCCTATATTTTGACTTCTTCATTTGCAATGTTGACATATCCTTATTGTGGGATCCATTTATTTACATCCATCGCCAATCCTGACCAATAATATTTCTCTTCGACCAATTCTTTGGCCTTATCGATGTCAAAGTTTCTTGTTATTCATCCACTATGAAATTCCCTAATCAGATTCTCCTGCGCTGATCCTCTGGGGATTCATAACTGATGTCCTCTAAACAAGTATGATTCTTGGATAAAATAATCCATGTATGGATATTTATAGAAACTACAAGGTTCTCTTAATTCCTTCCAAGACTTATTAGAATACTCGTTGACTTCATAGTCAGCTTTCATTGAATCTAACCTTGTCGATTGAATAGTCATCATTCCCAACAATGCAACTCTTTGACCCAATGCATCGGTGACTTTGTTGGTATTTCTCAAATTGTGTTTCATTACAAAAGTGTAATTCTGTAGAAACTTAACCAACTTCATGTGTCTATTATTCAACTTCTTCTGAGTACTGAGATACCTTAGATCATGGTGATCGATAAACAAAACAATTCTTTGGGAAACAAATAATTCCTCCACTTCTTCAATGTCTATACAATGACATAAAACTCTTAGTCGTAAACTGAGTATTTCTTCTTGGCGTCATCCAAACTCTCAATGAAAAATACAATCGATCAGCTTTCCTAGATCAACACTTCCCCAATTTCCAATCCACTAGTATCACAGTCCACTTGAAATACCTTGTTGAATTATAGGAGATCTAAAACTAGTATCTTTGTCACCTTCTACTTCAACTTCTCAAAGGCTCATCGGGTGGCCTCCATCCACTTGAACTCTCCCTTTATCATGCATGTCATCAACATTACATGTATATGACTAAAATACACGATGAACTTCTTGTAAAATTGGCAAGTCCATGAAAAATCCTTACCTCAGTGGCGCTTGTTGGATTAGGACACTCTAAAAATGATTTCACGTTTTCTGGGTCCATCTACATTCCATGGCTTGATACTGTTGTTAAATGTATAGCATCGAGAGTCATTCTCCAAGACTTGTGTTGTATCAATTCAAGGACTTGTGTTGTATCAAGTTAAGGAACTTGTGTTATATAAATTTAGGGACTTATGTGGTATCAAGTCAAGACATTGCGTTGTATCAACTCCTATATATATCCTCATGTATTGAGGTGGGATGCATATACTATGATCTTGTATTGTTTCAAGATTGGAATCTTGTGTTGTATCAATACTGGGGTCTTGTGTTGTATCAAGATTATTGACTTGTGTTGTATGAAGTCTAGACTTGTGTTGTGTCGAGTCAATGATTCTCATAGATAGTACGACATGATAATGATTTCCAATTATGAATATGGACTTGTGTTGTATCAAGTCATGTGGTTATAATATGTGATATATTGATAGTCATGGTCACTAAGCGTTATAAGTATCCTTTAGGGATTAGCTACCCATAGAGTGGATTACTTTAGTATATGACTATATGGCCCAGGGTAATATATATGACCATCGATATGAATTAATTCCGCTGAAATGATAAGATGGATAAATAAAATACACATATGAACCATGCAATAATTAATTAATGATAATGAGATAAAATATAGAGAAAGAGAATGAATTCGAATTACACATGCATGCCTCAAGTGAACTTGAATTATAAAGGTTTCAATTAAAGCCTTAGTTGTAAATAAATATTGAATCAGTTAAAATAAAGAATCTCTCTAAGATCCATGTGATGATAAAAAATAGTAAAAATGAATTAATAAAATATTATGTGTTTTAGTTAATTAAAAGAAACTTGTAGAGATCCATGCAAATGTTTTACAATGATGGAACTAAGAGTGAAGCACTTAAGTCATCATGTTAAATAAGCGAGCATCCATCAGTTGACTAAAAATATCCATGCAGAAGTTAATAATAGAAATTGTACATGGATGGCACTAATTGTGAAGCAACAAAAGCATTCAATTAGTCTCCTAAATTTATGGACATGTATTCAGTTTAAGATTGAGTTCATTTCAGTTAGTTCACAATTAGTTCAGTCAGTTCACATTAATTTTAGCAAGTTCACATTTAGTTCAAGTCAGTGAACCTTCAGTTAAAACTATTGAGGAAAGGAGGGTGCATGCCTTCTACATGGTTGATGTTTTGGTTTGTTAAGTGTTGGGCACTTGGAAAGTTCATTATAGTTGCATACAATTGAATACAGTATTGTATTGGAAATGTCCTTTCTACTGATGAGGTGATATCTCTTATTGAGCAATCCAATTATGTGTTGTAAACCATTCTCTACAAATCTATCTATCATGCTCAAATAATTGTTGGGTTTTTCATCCTCCATGTTTGGAGGGTTTCCCCAAGGTATATCTTGTCTCTTATGGTTGAATGATTTATGTGGCTGATATATTTATGTGTTTTGATATATTTATGAGATTCGTATGTGGCTGATACAAATATTCATATGTGGCTGATATAAAGATTCATATGTAGTTGATTTATGAGATTCATATGTTCTGAAAGTGTTTGATAAAATTTTTAAAGTTCAAGGATCTCCATATTTTCTCAAAACATTAACATAGTATCAGAGAATAGGGCATGAAGGAGCTTAGTTTTGTGCAGAAAAACTAAAGCCTACGTGATCTTGACGAGTTGAGACAAAAGCTTGGATCCATGACATCAATCTCCTTCCGACCGAAAGATCGTCTCGAGGGAACTTCTAACTTCAACACATGGAGGTCGAGAGTATTGAACACTCTTGATGAGTATTATATATATGGATACATTTCCACAATAGTGAAGGAGCATTCATCCAATGCAGGAAAAATCTAGAGCAAATCACTATGCATCATTCTCGTCACTATTCCAGGTAACAAAATCTGTGAATCGTTTCTGATCAAACCATGAGGAATCAGCCAAAACCATTGAAAACACACTTCCTAAATGGGCCTATTTATCTTATTCTTAAGTGGATTTCAAAAATTCACAATGGTTTTGGAGATATGATCAGGAATTTGAAGATGAAGTTTTCAAAATCTATGTTATGGATGTCTTTCCAATATGGACAAATTGGTTGAATGACCTAGGTATTTGTGGATTCGATAGTATCCTTTTTCAATGGATATTTTGTGTAATATGATCATCATATATTTAATAACTCATACAAAGAAGAAGAAGATGATCATCAGAATAAGTTTTTCCTAAAGAAGAGCATTCACTCCAGGTTGCATGGGATCTAGTTTCCCCATGTAGAGATTCGGTAACTCTTGCATGCACTCAAATTTGTAAGAATATCAAGACCAAGGTGCTCCATTAATCTTCGCAAGGAAACAAATATCAGCAAGGAGCTCGCAAAACAATAAAATATAAGTACGTGTATTTTGTTTATGATATGCTCTTTAGGTCTATATGATTTTGAATGTGTTTCATTACAGACATATAGAGATATGTATTCCTAGGATTGTGAATGATGTTATGGTATAACATGATTAAAAGCATATGTTACAATCCTTCTATTTATTGGTAAATAGTAAAATTTATGTTATGTTTACATTAAGAAGAGTATTGGGTTGCATGATTGTTCATGAGATATGAATATAAAGCATGTATGGTTGCTCATGAGATATGAATATAAAGTTGCATGATTGTTCATAAGATATGAATATAAATATTGCATGATTGTTTCATGAGATATGAACATGGATCTTCATCATTTCTTTATGAAATATGAATGGGGTTATGTTGAAACATTAATTTAATATGTATACATAACTATATGAACAATTTCTAGTATATTGAAAGTATTCATGTGAATAAAATTCATGAGTTCTAAATTTTAGAATATTTTGTCTTGTAAGAAAAATTCATATGCACTGACCTACAAGTAAAGAATGACATAAATATGGTGTCATTTCAATGGTTGATCTAGAAAGAGAACAAATTGAGAGGTTCCTATGATTCTTAGAAAGAAGTCAGAATAGAAGCACTAATACTATTTTGAAAGATGTAAAGACTCATGAAGGTAATTTATTTATCCTAGTTATATTCATATATGTGTTATACATAGAGGAGTGCGAGTCTCTATGATGAAGGACTCAAATTTATGATCCTTACATCCTAGATGTTGAGAGGGAGAAGCTAGATTTTATAGCTCCTGAAAAACCAGTGGAATTGTTTAATTAACCTCTTGATATGTAGAAACTTGTATGGTGACCATATTCAAAAGTAAGCTATACGTAAGAATCTTGGATGATTCTTAAGTTTAGAGTTCTAACAGTCTTTAGATAATATTTTCTTCTGATTGAGGAAAATGTTAAGTAGAGTTCTTGAAAGGATAAAAGAACATTGGGTTATAAGTCCACGACCACACACATGAATATAAATCAAATTCTTATTCATATTTGTAGGATATTTTAAATGTTAGATATACACAGGTCCTAGGATCATTTATATGATATACAGTCAATACATAGACATGTACAACAAATCATGTATTGTGTTACATACTTAGTACATGTGTATGTGGATTTTGACATGTCTCGGTCAGTGAAAGTAAGTTGAACGAATATATGGATTCTGACAAGTACAGTGATCGAGCAATATCACATCAAATACGTTGCTCAGTTAGAGCATATTGTAAAGAAGTAAATATTTAGAAATTTCCTAGTCATTTATATCCAAGACATGGTACAGAAACGAGTTGTGTAACTCATGTACATATCCATGCTTGAGGAGAATCACCGGCATATTTATCAATCCTTTATCTAGAACAATCTTGGTATAGTATAAAAATACTCCTCTAGTTGAAGAGTGAGTATTGATTTATCTTCACAGGCAGCAACAGTTAAAAGTCCCCAAACTATTTAGTCATGGTATATAACTCAGGAAGTCAATGGATGTGATATTTTTGTGGAGAAAATCCACATGAGCAGAAGCATGGTTAAAGTCTCAGAGACTATTGGATACTCAAGAAGAGTTATAGTCTGCATTTTAATAAAACAGTTAAACCTATTGGAGAGGTTATATATCCATATAGTTGGCTATGTGGGGTACTGTGATATGAAATCACTAGGAAAGTGATCAGGCCTTGAAGAACATCACAAAGAACTTCTTCAGATGATAGAAGATTCTTGAAATCAGAAAATGTTGAAGATTGAAAGAAAATATAAGACATTTTTGCACGATATTACAAATTTAAATGTGTTATATATGATGGATATGAAATCCATAGTTTCTAGTTTAGAGAAACTTCATTCTAGGTTAGGTCCATATGATTCTATTGTGATTAAGTAGCTAGTTCATCTCTTCATGTACTTAGTATACCTATTGTATTTTATGCTTGTTACTAAGCATATGTTTGAGTACCTTTGAGGTACATTAGAATAGGTTCTTTATTGTATTTGATACATGGTAGACCTATTGTGTTATCCAACTATTAGTTTATCCTGAGATAAAGCAATGTAAATTGCATCTAGTACTACAAAATATTGTATTTCAGCTATTACTACGAAATCAAGGTGTATGTCAAAGAGTACTACAAAAGAAAATGTATTTTTCAGATAGTACTACCTGCTGAGAAGTATTGTAGTTTTGGGATGCTACCTACTGGGTGGAAGACTCGAGCCTATTGTTATTAAGTGTTTTAAAATCAATATTTCTAAAGAATAAGGTGTTTCATGTTATGTTGAAACACATTAAGATGAAGCATCACTTCATCATAGTCATGGTCATGTAAGTAAAATTTCAGTACTTAACTACTTATGAGTAGATTGCAAATGTGTGGACGATTTGTTGTCAAATGATGAAGTTTAAACCTTCCAAGATAAGCTTGGTTCAGCATAAAATTACTAGTAAACCATAGATTGTCTCCCTCGTTGAGAGGGAGGGTTAAATGTACATCATGACGAGTCATTCTCCAAGAATTGTGTTGTATCAATACAGGGACTTGCGTTGTATCAATTTAGGGACTTTTATTGTATCAAGTGAAGGAACTTGTGTTGTATCAAGTTAAGGACTTGTGTGGTATCAATTCAATACAGTGTGTTGTATCAAGTCCTATTTATGTCCTCATGTATTGAGCTGGGATGCATGTATTATGATCTTTTTTTGTATCAATATTGAAGTCTTGTGTTGTATCAATACTAGTCTTGTGTAGTATCAAGACAGTGGACTTGTGTTTTATCAAGTCTAGACGTATGTTGTATCAAGTTAATGATTCTCATAGATGGTACCCCATGAGAACGGATCTCCAATTATGGAGATGCACTTGTGTTGTATCAATTCATGTGGTTATATTATGTGATATATTGTTATTCATGGTCACGAAGTGCTATAAGTCTCCTTTAGGGCTTAGCTACCCCTAGAGTGAATTACTTTAGAATATGACTATATGGCTCGGGGTAATATATATGAACATCAATATGAAATATTTCTTCTGAGTATGATATGATAAGATAGATAATTAAAATACACATATGGACCATCCAGTAATTAATTAATGATAATGAGATAAAGCATAGAGAAAGAGAATGAATTCGAATTGTGCATGCATGCCTCAAGTGAACTCGAATTATGAAGGTTTCAGTTAAAGACTTAGTTGTAAATAAAGAATGTATCGGTTAAAATAAATAATCTCTCTTAGATCCATGCAAAGATAAAAATAATAAAATCAAATTAATAAAAACTTATGTGTTTCAGCTAATTAAAAGGAACTTATAGAGATCCATGTAAATGTTTTGCATGGATGGAACTAAGAGTGAAGCAATTAATTTAGCATGTTAACTAAGTGAGCATGCATTAGTTAACTAAGAATATCCATGCAAAAGTTAATAATAAAAATTGTGCATGCACTAATTGCGAAGCACCAAAAACATTCAGTTAGTCTCCTCAATTTATGGCCATGCATTCAATTGAAGATTGAGTTCATTTTAATTAGTTTCGTCATTTCACATTCATTTCAAGTCAGTGAACAATCAGTTTAAACTATTGAGGAAAGGATGGTGCATGTCTTCTACATGCTTGATGTTTTGGCTTGTTATCAAAGTTTTGGGCACTTGGCAAGTTCATTACAGTTGCATACAATTGAATACAGTATTGGATTGGGTCTCTCTTCTCTACAGCTGAGGAGATATCTCTTATCATAAATCTTCTTATGTGTTGTAAACCATTCTCTACTGCTGAGGATGGTGCGTGTCTTCTACATGCTTGATGTTTTGGCTTGTTATCAAAGTGTTGGGCACTTGGAAAGTTCATTACGGTTGCATACAATTGAATACATTATTGGATTGGGACTCTCTTCTCTACTGCTAAGGAGATATCTCTTATCATAAATCTTCTTATGTGTTGTAAACCATTCTCTGCAAATCTATCTATCATACTCAAAGAATTGTTGGGTTTTTCATCCTTTGTGTTTGGAGGTTTTTCCTAGGGTATATATTATTGTCATATCTCTGATATAAATTAGATATGAATATTAACTCTTACTGTGGATATCATCAAAAGTGGAATAAAATTTTACAAGAAGATTAAGCACTTTCTTCATCAATGAAACACGTAGGCAGTAATGACATAAACTGAGTGTGGAATAAGGTTAGTGGGAGACACCAAAATACATGTATGGAAACTAAAATGTCAAATCCCTAAGCACCTGTATGTTGTTCCCTTTTAGGTTTTGAGCATTAGCGAGGTTGACGTCTACTACCAGGCTTCTGGGTATCCCAACTGGTGCAAACTGAGATTTGAACAGTCAAATCCAAGTAACCAAGGTTATGGAAGGATAAGGTGAGTTATCAAAAACTTTTTAGGAATTAAATATAATTTAAGTAGAATTAGAATAATTCTAGAACAGTTTGGAATAGTTTGAGGATGTTTGGGAAAAAACTAGGAATTTGGCCTAAAGATTGTATGTGCAAAGAAGGATTTCCAATCACTATTAAAACTTAATAAAATCAGGTTATGTGAGTTTTATTGGGTTTTTTGGGTGAATTTATGACCTGATACAACTTACATAATGGAATTTGAGTATGCAGAACAGTCATGGCATTGAAAATAGTAAAACTAGTCAAATTTGACTAGCTAATGAGCACAGATTAAAAAAATAGAGTGAAATTCACTACAGTAAATTATCAGATATGCAAATAATAAATATAAGAGGTCGATAAGAACAGATTTAACAATATCAAAATCATACATTAGTATTTTAAACATGGAATCACTGTCAGCACATGAAGACTTACAAAATGCTCATTAAATGAGCATTGGAATGACTCTCTCAGTGAAATTTTGGCATTACGACCCCATGGATAAGTAATTTTGTTATCTATCAGATATAAAAATGTTAATATAGATAATATAATCTCAAAAAAATATTGGAGGATTTTATCTCACTCATTGGTGCCCAAGACTGAAGAATAGAAGCTTGAAACCAACACCTGGCACCAATCTGACAATCCTGAGAGCATAAGTGAAGTCTCATTCACTGTAGCTCAACTTCCAATACTGAATGGATGATATATAAGCTTTATATTTGTATTCAATGGTTTCTCCTTAACTCTCTTTGGTTTCACTGAAGAATATAAGAGAGAAGAGAAGAGACTAGGAAGGCTTGGGGCGCATCACCCAAGGTACCTGAGGCACATCACTCAGAAAAGAAGCTATACTTCACTCAAATACAAAAGAATAATGATAAAATTTTGTTCAAATGATTTGGAATCATTATTTTATATATTGATTGACTTTTTGAGCAATTCATCCACATGTTGAGCAAGTTACCCACTTGCAAACCCTAATCCTAACCCATGAATGTGCCTTCCTTAAGGAGATTAGAAAGTTTAGGATTTAGGAAAAATTTCATTTCTTTGCATCTTTCAACCAATTTGGAAAATGCCCCCTCCTTGACCAAAAGTTGTATGCTTTATGAATGACATATTTTCTTGCACTTTCCTATTTTTAAAACTGCCTTGCTTTTCCCTGCTTTTGGAAATTGCTATGTTTTTAATGATAGATTGTTTTTCCTGCAATTTCTATATTTTTCACTTGAGTTCATTTTTATCATTTTCCTTATTTTCTATAGGTTTCGTTTTCTTATTGACAACTCATGGCACACTTGGCATCATGCACCCTCCTTGTCACCTAGCACATGTACAACTCATTTCCCAAATTAATTATTCTCCATAATAATTAATTACATACAAATAACAAGAATTAGGAATTTAATCTAATACATGCAACCATAGTATTAATTAATCAAAATTCCCTAAGAAAAATTCATTTAATTTATTTTTAAACCCCTAGGAATTGATAAGGTCAACACTTTTAATGTTCTTCAAGGAAGGGACATTACATTCCTCCCCTCCCAGGTATGTTTGTCCTCAAGCAGAAGCAATCCAGGGTGTTGCAAAATGTGTTCACCCTCCCAAGTGGCATCTTCAATGGGAAACCCATTCCATTGCACGAGTCTGGTTATAGTCATTCTACTAATGACTAACCCTTCTTCCAAAAACAATTCACCGAGTTAATATCACTAAGTAGGATGTCTGGATCTTACTTCCTCCTCTACAAGGATTCAAATGTTCCTACCACTTGTGGAAAGCTGTCATTCCAAGAAATTCCAGGGTCCCGATGTTTCAACTACATCCTCCCAAACATTAGTAACAACAATAAATATTCATCATCACAGAGGATGAAAATGAGGAAATGAAAATCATACCACCACACTAGCAATCGATCACTCCCCATGCCAAACTGAACATCTTTGATACTCTCCCACCAAGCATGGAACTTCTCAATGTGGGTCAAAGAATATTGAGCCTCTCCGAAGTATGAAATACATGTGCAAGCTAGGAGTGGAACCCACATTACTTCTACTATGAATACACAGGTGGTTATCTCATGTCCCTCCACGTATACTGAGAAAATTATATAGCATCCATACATTCCCATGCCACTCCTCACAAAAAAATTCTGATGTGTCTAATGAACCTCCATTGGTGCAAGCAAAATGTTTATCCTCCAAGGCACACATCTCAATCATGTGTCTAGCCACCCAATCAATGCAGGATGAACAAAATCTCATGTTGATTGATCCAGGTGGGAATAATTCAACTACTACTGGTGCACTTTTCAAACCACATGGATTTACCATCAATCCATCAACTAGAAGAGTGGAAGTCTCATGCTCCTCTTGTGGCACCAACAGGAAAAATCATTTCACCCAATTTTCATCCCCACGTGATGTGGTTGAAATAAAAGTGTGGGGTGAAGAATTGTGAACCAAATCTTTGTAATACCCATCCATCGAGCTAATTGATGCACCACTTCCTTCATTGGTTGGCTCAGTGAAAGTGTGATCATGTTCCTTCTTCAAAATTATACAATTTTTACCTAGAGGCATCTCCAAATTTCTCTAAAATGGTGCAAGTGCTTGGTCTTTATTTTGTTTGTTCTCCATTTACTCAAACACATGTAAATAAAAATGCATTGCGTGTGCATGTGTACATGAGGTATCTAATGGCTGCAAAGTAAATTTTTTTTGTTGTTCACATGTCAGGACACTATCAGTTACAACAAAAAATTTATTGCAGAAACAAGAGAATCATTTACCTCCCAAAGTCTTTATTTAAATGATGTCTCTATCCACCCAATCAATGGATGAATAAGGACTTTTATTTGCTGATACATATGGAATGTGATCAGCCACCTCCTCTAGAAAAAAAACTCCTTTCCACATAGGAAGCTTATGGGGTCTTTCTTCCAAAGCATGCCTCAAGAAAAATTATTTGCATCTACAAGCTAGACTTGTGCAACCTTGGGTCACAATTTCCACTATGTACTCACTTATCCAATCCTTGGACAAATAAGTGTATTTGATTACAGATTTGAATGGTATATTCTCTTGAATGCACTCCTGCAATGAAACAAGTTTATGATCAATATATTCTATGGTATCTTCCTTCTCTAACACTTTCAAATATGAACTTTCCTCATGTTTTTCCTCAACATGGTTCCTCCAACAAATCCACTACGTCATCTTCCATGTGAAAATGACCATATTCCATGTAGGATAGGGTGTGTGATGAACTCAACCTTTCGAAGTTTATCATTTTGCATTATTGATTCTTAAAGGACCCTCTATGTGCTCTTCAATGAATTAGTGGTGATCTCCAACTTACTAGTGAGCCTTTTTTATTCTTCTTCTTCCTTCTTGAGTGCACTATGGTGCATTTTATCCATCGTAAGGAGATTATATCTATATAATAGTAAGTTCTTGGATTTGTCCTTCATATTAACCACTCTTTATTTAAGTGCTATGAATTCTTCCAAAAATTATTCTCCTTCCAACTATCCTACAGAAGCTTTCCAACAGCATCTTGTCACCAGGGCATTGGTGTCAACAAAGTTGTCCATGGCTTCCCTAAGCTTCTCCTTGTCCTCCTTTAGTGATCCACTGAAATGATGCGGCTCGCAAAGAAGATCCTTCACCAAGTTTTCTCCTTCCAATGCCTGACACATAAGATCATATTTCTTGTAGCATGGATCTGCAACACAAATCTCATTCTTAACATACCTTTCAGCTTTAGAATCTTTTGCAAAATCACTTCCATGATATAAAGTGGAGGGTAACTTTGAGGGTTGCAATGAAATGTGACCTTTGCAAAAATCATAAATTACATCATACATTGGCATTTCATATTCATCCTCTTTGTGTAGGGACACTATGGTGGCCTTCTCTTCCACCAAAGTGGTGTGTCCTTGTCTTCTTTCTCATTATTATGCTCAAGAGGTAACTGTGAATATGATTTATAATCCTCTTTTGGATCTAATCCAAAAGGTGTCTCACCCTCCCTCACATGGACCAACATCCTTAGAAGTGATCTGGAAATCACCCACAAAGAAGTTGGAAGTGCATTCATCTTCACTTTCTTCTCCCATGTAGTCACCTTGCAGTGACTTGCACTCCGCCTCATGAATCTTTGTTTCTGGTTTCCTACTTGCAAGACTAGGAAATTCATAGTTCTCCTGAATGATGATAGTGGGATATAGCTTCTCACTCATGTCAATCCTATCCTATTATGTGGATGCAACTTCATCATGATACAAGGGAATATATAAATCTAAATTGTGTTCATCCCTTTGCATCGTGTTTTCCTTTTCATGTGGTGGAGCTATGGTAGCTTGATCTTACACCAAATATTATGGTTCGCATTTCACTAATGAAGGCTTGTCTTCTACTACATTGTGAAGTCCAAATGGTGATTTTAGATATGATCTATGTCTTTCTTTTGGATATGATCCAATATATGTATTACTACCATTGACGACATCATCATCCTTATTTTTTCTAGCACCAAAATATCTTTGGATCTCCCCTGGAAATATCATAGGATTCATCTCTTTGCACACATCATCAACCATATGTGCAATAATTTTCTTGATTGTCCCATTGTATGGATATCTAAACAACTTCTGAATCTCAAGAGAATAGTACTCTTGAAAAAAAAGGCCTTCAAACTTTCCATCACGCAGTCCGCAATACTCTGCAAGGTAAATAATTGATGCTTTTGACCTCCCTCTACAATAAAACCCATAATGACTAGATCTCAGCCTCATGAATTCATCATATGCTAAAACATAGAATTCATCATCTTCATCTCTTGGTAGGTTTCCATCAACATAGAGTATTTATCATTCTTCGTACTATATGTAGTACATTTCATACTGCTCATCATAGTCATCATCGGAACAGAACATGGTTGAAATGTTCTTCAACTTGAGAGATTACTTTCCAAGGGAGTGGAGGAAAGTGATATGATACCACTGTAATATCTCTGATCTAAATTAGATATGAATATTAACTCTTATTGGTGATATTATCAAAAGTGGAATAAAATTTTACAAGAAGATTAAGCGCTTTCTTCATCAATGAAACACATAGGTAGTAATGGCATAAACTGAGAGTGACAGAGGGTTAGTGGGAGAAACCAAAAGACATTTCAGATCCCTAAGAACCTGTATTTTGGTTGCATTTATGTTTTGAGCATCAGCGAGGATGAATTCTACTACCAGGATTCTAGGTGTCCCAACCGGTGCAAACTAAGATTTGAATAATCAATTCCAAGAAACCAAGTATATGGAAGGAATAGGTGATTTATCACTCATTGTTTAGGAACAAAATATCATTTAAGCAGGTTGAGAATAGTTTGCAAGAGTTTGAGGGTGTTTGGGAAAAAACTAGGAATTTGGCCTGACAATTTCCTGTGCAAAGCAGGCTTAAAAATAACTATTAAAACTTAATAAAATCCAGTTCTGTGAATTGGAATTAGTTTTTGGGTAAATTTATGACTTTCTCCAACTTATAGAATCTAATTTGAGTATACATAATATTCATGGCATTGAAAACATGAAAACTAGTCAAATTTGCCTAGCTAATGAGCATAAGTAAGAAAATAGGGTGAATTTCACTATTGTAACTTATAATATCTGTAAATAATAAATATCATAGGTCTATTAGACCACATTTAACTGCATCAATCTCATACATCACTATTTTAACCATGGCATCTTTGTCAGTACATGAAGACTTACAAAAGGCTCATTTAATGAGCATTAGAATGACTCTCTCACTAAAATTTTGGCATTACGGCCAAATGGATCAAGAATATTATTGTGCATAATAGATAAGAATGTTAATACAAAGAGGAGAATCTCATAAATATATTGGAGGAGTCGATATCCCTCAATGCTGCCCACGACTGAAGAATAAAGGCTTGAAACCAACACCCGACACCAACCTGGAAATCCTGAGAGCATAAGTGAAGTCTCCTTCATTGGAGCTTGAATTCCAAGGATTAATGGTTAATATTTGAGCTTGATATTGGTATTCAATGGCTTCTCCTTGACTCTCTTTCCCTGCACTGAAGTATAGAAGAGAGAAGATAAGAGACTAGGAAGGCTTCACTCATACAAAAAGTTATGGCACGTCACTCTGACAAGAAGCTATGCTTCACTCAACATCAAAAGAATATGATCAAAAAAAATTCAAATGAGTTGGAAGAATTCTTTTATATTCATCCACCTGTTGAGAAAGCTACCCACTTGCAAAACCTAACCCTAACCCATGGATGTGCCTTCCTTGAGGAGATTAGAAAGTTTAGCGTTTAGGAAAAGTTTCATTGCTTTGCATCCTTCAACCAAATTGGAAATTGTGCCCTCCTTTACCAAAAGTTTCTTTCTTTATGAATGACATATTTTTTCTGCACTTTCCTGTTTTGAAAACTGCCTTGTCTTTCCTTTCTTTTGATAGTTGCTATCTTTTTTATGACAGATTGGTTTTCATGTAGTTTCTATCTTTTTGGCTAAGTTCATTTTTAGCATTTTCTTGATTTTCTCTAGGTTATATTTTCTGGTTGACAACTCATTGTCCACTTGGCCTCATGCGCCCTCGTTGTCACCTAGCACATGTACAACTCATTTCCCAAATTTATTATTCTCTATAATAATTAATTGCATACAAATAACCAGAATTAGGAATTTAATCTAATACATGCCTTTATAGTATTAATTAATTTAATACAATTCATTTTTAAACCCCTAGGCACTGGCAAAGTAAACACTTTTAATGTCCTTCAAGGGACATTGCAATTGTCTTTTATGGTTAAATGATTTGTGTATTTTTGAGATTTACATGTGGATGTGTTTGTGAGATTTACGTGTGGTTGATATATTTATGTGGTTAATATATTTATTGGATTCATGTGGCTGATATAAATATTCATATGTGGTTAATCTATGAGATTCATATGTGTTAATATTGTTTGATAAAAGTTATAAAGTTCAAGCATCTTCATATTTACTAAAAACATTAACAATTATAAATCCCAAGTATACCAATTCCTCCTGCATGAAGGAGCACTTCTACAAATTCACTGATATTTTTTCTTGACTTGAATTTTGTAGTACCTGTCTCAAATGAACCAAGTGATCAACCTCCATCTTGCTAAAAATCATAATGTCATCAAGGTAGACAATGACAAACTTTCCTTGAAATGGATTCAATATTTCATTCATCATCCTAATGAATGTACCCAGTGCATTGGTCAGTTCAAATGGCATAACTATCCACTCATACAGTCCTTCCTTTATCTTGAAGGTTGTATTCCACTCATCACCTTCTCCAATCTTGATCTGGTGATACCCACTCCTCAAGTCAATATTAGTAAAATATATTTCTGCCCTAAAGTATTTGATCAAGACGTCCATTCTTGGAAATAAAAACATATCCTTGATGGTGATATTGTTGATGGATATGGAATTGGTGCACATCCTCCATTTCCCTCCTTGATTAGGTGTTATTACAATTGATAATACACATGGACTCAATATTTCTCTTATCATCTTCCCACTTAACTACTCTTGGACTTACTAATTCAATTCATCATTCTCAGTCGGCATCATCATATGTGGTGCCTTATTCATCAAACTCAACCCTAGAATCAAGTCGACCTTGTGTGATATACTTATGGTTAGAGGTAATCATGTCAACATCTCATCGACCGTTATGCCCTTAAATTCAAACAATGCCTTTCTAACTTCAATCAGTATATTCTTCTTCGACATGTCGATGATCAAACCCTTATGAATAACCACAAAGAAATATTGCTTCTTATTTTCCTCCCGAAATACCTTGGTTGAACACATCAACACCCTCTTCTCATAGCAGTTGTTCTCATTTCCTTGGCCTCTCTAGTCTTCGACAAGGTAATCAGTCCAAATTTATTGCCTTCCTTCTCATCCCTGACAGTATTTCTATGACCATCATACACCATATTACATCGATATTTCCATGTTTGTCCCAACAACAGATGACATGCATACATGGGAATCACATCATACAACACATTGTCATAATCCTCACCAATCTTGAAATTTATTAGGCACTTCCTAGTCACCATGATGTGTTGTCCCTTCTGTAAACATGAAACTTGATTGGTGTTTGGGTGCAGTTGGTGTTGGAATATCAAGAAAGATTGAGAGGGGGGTGAAACGGTATTAATCAATCTATTTAAATGTTTATCACTTAAAACAAAATCAACAATAAAAACATAACACACAATATTATTGGGAAAACCACCAACACTTTCTATTTCTGCAAAATTATGTTTACAAATAGTTTTTTCCTACTACTACAGACAAGGATGCTACAACACCCTATTTACCAGCAACTACTGGAAGGAGAATACGAGCCCCTAGTTCATCTGCTACCACTAAAATGATGCTTCAACACCCTATCTACCATCTACCACTGGAAGGAGGCTACAACCCCCTCGCGGTCATGTTGCCTGCCCCAACACCTCCCAACCACCTTTATATGATAATTCGATCTTTGACTTCTGTACACCTATGAATATTCCAATTGAATGTATAGAGACCCCTATCTCAAAGTTTAAAGTCTTGTTTATATACCCTCAAACGTATCTCTTCATCTAACAATCACGTATCTTCATTGTGACTTTTCACAAACAAAATCCAATTCGAAATTACCTCTCTGTTTTAACTTGTGAAATTATTAGTGCACAATAGTCCTTTTCGCAACTACTTTTCTATAATTAACCTTCCGCAATTTTCTTTTGCAAATTATCTTTCTGCAGCGATTTTTCCGTAATTCACCTTCCGCAATTAACTTTCCGCAAAGTGGTGTATGCAACTCTCCTTTCTACAACTACCTTTTCGCAATTAATCTTCTGCAATGATCTTTCAGCAATCGCCCTTTTTGCAATCTACAAGAACTCCTTTCTTCCACAATTGCGGGTTGCGGATTGCATGTCTCCTTTCTTCCACAATTGCGGGTTGCGGATTGCATGTCTGCTTTTCAACTTTTCTTGAAATTGCTTCCGCAATTGCGGATTGCGGGTCTTCTTTTCAACTTTTCTCAAAACTGCTTCCACAATTCGTCTTCCGCAAAAACTTATTTCGCAATTAAAAATTGCGGATCTACTTTTCATAAATTCTCAAACATGACTTCCACAAATATATTTTGTATCTTTAACAAGCTTGCACCTTGGCATTGTGGAAACTATTCTATACCATTGATCTTTCTCTTTCATATGATCTGGGTCATCCAAGTCTTCACTTCATTGAAACTTAGCGTTATAACGCTTTCGACTCTGCTTAGAAAACTGTGTTATTATGGCTCAATATTTTGGACTATTTCATTAAGGTTGCATTATGATATTATGTTGACAACAATGTCAATTTAATCAAAAATCTCTCCCTCTGGCATTAATGGCAACATTTTCTCCTTTAGGCAATTTTTCTTCCCCTTTGATAACAATGGAAAATTTTTGAGAAAAAAAAACCATGTAAAGTTGCTTCGTTTCGCTATATTCCTTCATAATATTATAGTCTGTAGTCATGTATAAGCAACACAGCAAGGTATACTTGCATTTCTCTTTGAACGTTGATCTTGTTCTCCTGTGTTTTCTTACTTCATATCAGCAACACCAATCCACCTTTGAGGAGATCAAAACCACTCATAATCATTTACTTATGGACCATAGATTTTTGAAATCACTCCCCCTGTGGGTGTGTCTCCCCTTGTCAACATTTATCATCTTCTTGTGAAAATATTTTCATCCTTTTAGTTAAACTTCTTAATTATGAGGGATTAACCCCCAATTTCTTCCTAAAATAGGCAAATGATTCTCTAGGTAATGGATTAGTGAAAATGTATGCAATTTGTTCCTTTGTATCAATATACTCCAATTTGACCAATTTTTGAGACACTTGCTCTCTTAAAAATTGATATTTGATTGGAATATGTTTTGCCTTAGAGTGCATAATAGGATTTTTGGATATGTTTATAGCACTTGTGTTGTCACGGTGTATAACAATGGGTTCCTCATATTTTACAACTAAATCTTCCAATGTGTTCTTCATCCAAATGACTTGTGTACAACATGATGCAGTAGAAATATACTCAGCTTCTATTGTACACATTGAAATGGAAGACTGTTTTTTGCTTAGCCATGACACCAAGCAATCTCTTAAGTAGAATGTTGCTCCACTAGTACTTTTTCTGTCATCAATACTTCCTGCCCAATCTGCATCAGTGAATGCCCTTAAAGTGAATTTATTTCTTTTTGGATACCATAATCCATAATCCACAGTACCTTTCAGATATCTAAGAATTATTTTAACTACAACCACATGTATTTCTTTTAGGGTTGATTGGAATCTGGAAACCAAACCTACATCCTGCATTACAACTGGTCTTGTAGTTGTTACATATAATAAACTACTAATCATTTATCTATACATAGTATGATATACTTCTAAATATTCATCATCCTTTCTCAATTTACAACCAGTGACCATAGGAGTACTAACAGGTTTGGATTCTTCCATTTTGAACTTTTTCAACATCTCTTTGATATACTTAGTTTGAGAGATGAAAATCCCTTTTTTTATTTAGATACTTATAAACCTAGAAAGAATGTTAGTTCTCCTAACATTGACATTTCAAATTCCTTCTTCATTTCTAAAGAGAAGTTTACATTCAAAATTTGTATATCACTTCCAATTATGATATCGTCTACATAGACTACAACAATGATCATACTTTTGTTTTCAAACTTTATGTATATATTAATGTCAGTGGCCCCTCTTCTATATCCTTGTTACTTTAAGTAAATGTCAAGTCTTGAGAACCATGCTCTTAGAGCTTGTTTAACGCCATAAAGTGCCTTCTTAAGTTTGAAAGCATAATTTACATTTTCTGATAAGAAAAAACCTTCAGGCTGCTCAACATAGACTCCTTCAGGCAACTCAACATAGACTTCTTGTTCAAGTCCTCCATTAAAAAATGCATATTTTACATCCATTTGATACACTATAAAGTTCTTGTAGCCTACAAAAGCTAAAAACATCCTAATGGCTTCAAGTATTGCCACAGGTGCAAAAGTTTCTTCATAGTCAACACCTTCTACTTAAGCATATCCCTTGCATACTAATATGGCCTTGTTTCTTGTCACGTGACCAATCTCATTGAACTTGTTTTTAAAAAATCATTTGGCTCCTATAACATTCATTCCCTTAGTTCTTGGGACAATTTCCTAAGTTTGGCTCTTCTCTATTTGATCAAGTTCATCATTCATAGCATTTATCCAATCCTCACTTTTGCAATCTTCTTTAAATGTTTTGGGTTCTACTATCGAAAGTAGTGATTGTTCTTCATCATAAAGTAATTTTCTTCTTGTATTAACTCTTGAATATTTGTCACCAATTATTTGACTTTCAAGATGATTCTTCTAAACCCTCCTAGATGGTGTATTTGTGTCTAATCTTGGAGAGTCTTCATTCTCATTTTCATGTGATTCTTCTTTCTCTAATTTTTCTTTTTCTTCTTCAAAAACATCCTCTTCTTGTGAACTTTCTTTTTCTTTATCATCTATTTCTTCATCATCGGTTTCTTCAACGTCCACACTTTCTTGGATTTGTATTCTTCTCGGTTTAGTATCATCAACAGTTACATTTGCACTTTCTATGATCTTGTGCAACCTTAGATTATAACATCTGTATACCTTTTCAGTGGAAGAATACCCAAGAAATATGCCTTCATCCGTTCTAGAGTCAAACCTCCCTAGTTTATCATCATCTCTTTTTATGTAGCGTTTACTTCCAAAAATTCTAAAATATTTAACTGAAGTTGGTCTTCCAAACCATAGCTCATAAGGAGTCTTGTCACTATTCACTCTAAGTTGTCCTCTGTTTTGTACATATACAGTTGTATATAATGCTTCTCTCCAATAGCCATCGGTCATTTTTGCTTCATTAAGCATAGTTTTGGTTGTTTCTTGGACTGTCATGTTCTTTCTTTCAACAACTCCATTTTGCTGAGGAGTTTTTTCTTCTGAAAACTTCCTCTTGATTCCATGAATCTCACAAAACTCATTGAATTCATTTGAGGTGAACTCTCCATCATTATTTGATCTTAGACATTTATTCTTGTGATTTGCTTCATTTTCAACAAGTGCTTTTAAGTCTTTGAACTTCATAAAGGCTTCTGATTTTTCTTTAAAAAATTCCACCCAAGTCATCCTTGTATAATCTTCGATTAATAACATAAAAGTAATATTGACCTTCAAAAGCTTTTAGTCCTT
This sequence comes from Pseudotsuga menziesii, assembly GCA_001517045.1. NCBI lineage: Eukaryota > Viridiplantae > Streptophyta > Pinopsida > Pinales > Pinaceae > Pseudotsuga > Pseudotsuga menziesii. The sequence goes on from LPNX011081134.1 coordinate 225,102, forward strand.
GTTGGTCCACAAAGGTCGATGTGAATTATTTCTAATGGTTGGGAGTTTGTATTTTCTTTGACGTTGAAGCTTGTTTTTGTTTGCCTCCCATGAAGACGATGTCTACAAACATGATTTGGTGGTTTTATGATCTTTGGAAAATTCCTTACAGCTCCTTTCTTACTAAATTTTACAAGACTGTCAAAGTTCAAGTGCACCGTCCTTCTATGCCATAGCAAGCTTTCATCAATTTGACTCATATAACATTGTTCTTCATTTTCTATAATATACACATTGCTTAGAGTTCTCACAACAGTCCCAACAAGTTTCCCTAAATCTTTTCTTTTGATTTCACACTTCTTGGAATCGAATATACATATGTGTCATTAATCACATGTTTGGCTCACACTTAAAAGATTAGGTTTTAAGTTATTTACAAGCAAAACATTTTCATGTTTCATCTTGTCTGTAAGAGCCATTGTACCCTTCCCAATTATTTTAGAGGATATATTATCTCCAAAAGTGACTTTTCTTTTTTTATTCATTTTTAGGCTTATAAACTTATTTGGGTCTCATGTCATGTGTTTTGAGCATCCACTGTCCACATGCCATAGAGTTTGATTTTTTGTTGCACATAGAGCTATTGAACATTCCACATCATCATTATTATTCCAAACCTTCATCTCCTCATTTCCTTGAAATTTTGTGGTGTCATTCTCCAAAGGAATCACTAGTTTACAATTTCTAGCAATGTGTCCTTCATTACCACATTTGTAACATTATATACTATAACTTTGCAGAGGATCAAAAGAATTATAGTTTCTTCCTTTTGGATTGCTTTTAGTTACATTATTCTTATAGAAAGGAGATTGTGATGTAATGCCTTTCCCAATAGGAACCATTAGTTTACAATTTATGGCTATATGTCCAAAATTGTTACAGGAATAACAATTTCCCAAAAATAGTTGTTGATGTCTGCTTGGAACATTATCTATCCTGCTTTCGTTTTGAGGGAGAGAAAAAAATTTACTTTATTCCTTTACAACTGGTCTCATTAGTGTATTAGCATAACTTCTTTTATTTATGAAGGGGGGTTGTTCTGTCTTCTTTCCATTGTCATAACCTAGTCCAGCTTTATTACTAGATGATCTTTGACAACTTAGGATGTCATCCAAAGTTTTTGAACTACTCTTAAACTTTGATTGAGAGAATTATTCATTTGTCTTCTTTCTAAGCAAGATCAATTTAGTTTCAAACTTTTCTAATTCTTACTCTCTTTTCTTGAGTTATTGTTCTAGATTGTTTTCAACCTTTTTTAAGTCAGTGGTAATTATTTATGCATCATTGTTTTTCTCCTCAAATTCTATCATATGAATTTTTTATTTTTTGTACATCCTTTAATACTTCCCTAATTATTCAAGAGCACTTACAAGTTCTGCTTCAAGATCTACCACACCTTCTACTTCTTCAGAGATATTGTTCTATACTCCCATGAATAGGACTTCGGCATCTTCATCTTCACTAGATTCATTTGAGTAGTTATCATCCATGGAATAAAAGATCTTATTTTTGTTTTTGTTTTTAAAAAACCTTTTGTTCTTATTTGAATCTTCACGGAGCTCATCATCATCTTCTTGTTTGGGATAAGGGAATTTGAAAGAAAAGTGACAAATTTTCCCTCAGTTAAAACAGTTTAAGGGTAATTTCTCTTTGTACTTACCAGTACCTCTCTTAAGATTTTTAACAAGAAGTGCTTCTTCATCATTATAGTCTTTTGATTGAATCTTTGTTTTAGATTTCTTATCTACCTTAGATGCTTTAAAATTTGCTTCCTTCTTTTGAGAATTATCTTGCCCAAACCTCATTTCATAAGCTATGAGGATCCCATATAGTTCTTCCATGGTGAGTTTACCAAGATTTTCTCTATCTTATAGGGTGGAAATATTTGGATTGTAAATCATTGGAAGTGATCTTTTTACTTTTTCAACTATTTCTTTTTCTTCTAATTTTGTTCCTAGCCCTTGAATTGCATTAATGATTTCATCAATTCTCTCAAAGTATTTTGAAATGTTTTCTTCTTCCTTCATTTTTAGACTTTCAAATTGAGTTTTAAAAGTATGGAGTTTAGCCCTTTGTACCTTGGAGTATCCTTCATAGATGGTCTGCAATTTGTCCCAAATCTCCTTTGTTGTTTTGCAATGCATCACTTTGGAAAAGCTTGTTTTTCCTAAACCAACCAAAATTGCATTAACAGCTTTAGCATTGTATCCAAATTGTTTTATTCCTTCAAGATCCGTGGGAGGAGATTCTGGATATATATATTGTTTCTACATACATCCAAACATCTATTCCAATAGGCATTATATTACTTCTCATCCTAATGCTCCATTACGCATAATATTCTTCATTGAATATTGGAACCTTGGAAGACGTTTTTACTTGTTGATCCATAGTGATAAAAGATCTCTCTTCAAGTGTTTAAACTTTTAGTGAAGAGCCTACTCTGATACCGATTGTTAGAATATCAAGCAATACTGAGAGGGGGGTGAATCGGTATTAATCAATCTATTTGAATTTTTATTACCTAAAACAAAATCAACAGTAAAAACAAAATACACAATATTATCTTGGAATCCCAATTAGGAAAACCACCAACACTTTCTATTTCTACAAAATTATATTTACAAATGGTTTATGCCTGCTACAGACAAGGGTGCTACCAGCAACTACTAGAAGGAGTCTACGACCCCCTGTTTCATCGGCTACTATTGAAAGGATGCTTCGACACCCTATCTATCAGCTACCAATGGAAGGAGGCTACGACCCCCACGCAGGCCTATTGAATGCCCTAGCGCCTCCCAACCACCCTTCTATGATAATTCGATCTTTGACTTCTGTACACCTATGGATCTTCCAATTGAATGTACAGAGACCCCTTTTTTAAATTTTAAATCCTTTTTTATATACCCTCAAACGTATCTCTTCATCTAACATTCATGTATCTTCATTGTGACTTTTCACAAACAAAAACCAATTTGAAATTACCTCTCTGTTTTAAGTTGTGAAATTACCAGTGTGCAACATTCCTTTCCACAATTAAACTTCGTCAATTTTATTCCGCAAATTATCTTTCCGCAATTAACGTTCTGCAAAGTGGTGCCTGCAACACTCATTTCCACAATTAACCTTCCGCAATTAATCTTCCGCGGTGATCTTTCTGCAATCACCCTTTCCGCAATCTACAGGAACTCTTTCCTTCCACAATTGCGGGTCTTCTTTTCAACTTTTCTCCAAAATGCTTCTACAATTCGTCTTCTGCAAAACTTCTTCCCCAATTGTAGATTGTGGGTCTGCCTTTCAACTTTTCTTGAAACTGCTTCTGCAATTCGTCTTTCGCAAAAACTTCTTCCGTAATTGCAGATTGTGGATATGCTTTTCATAAATTCTCAAACATGACTTCTGCAAATCTCTTTCTCATCTTTAGCAAGGTTGCGCCTTGGCATTGCGGAAACTATTCTAGACCATTGAAATATCTCTTTCTTATGATCTGGGTTGTCCAAGTCTTCACTTCATTGAAACTTAGCGTCATAATGCTTCTAACTCCGCTTATCCATCTGTGTTATTTTGGCTCAATCGTTTTGGACTATTTCATCAATGTTGCCTTATGATCTTATGTTGACAACAATGCCAATTTAATCAATAGTTGGCACTTCAAGCCCAACTTGTTGATGACTTCCATCGATACAAAATTCTATATGCTACCTCCATTGATGATGATCATATAGCATATATCCTAGATTTTTACCTTTATTAAGAAGATAGGCTTCCTTTGTGTTGGTTCCTTCTCTTCATATCAGACTGGTTGCAACAACATATTTTGGGTCATCATATCCCCCCCTCCAATTTAGTCTATGTTGTCCTTTCTCATGTGATCATACCAACATTTGCATTAGCTCCCTGACTTTTGGTCTCGTCGAGTTGCGATATGTAAGTTCTCTAGGCACTCATAGGCCTTGTGACCTAATTCTCGACACCTATAATAGATTATTTTGGGTTAGTATGCACACCTCCCTATTAAAGTTTCTCTTCGACCAAAAGTGCCCTAAATTCTTGGTTTATCACCTCCCCATCAATAGTCTGGTGCAGAGTTTCTAGTACTGGCCTCTTCCTGGATTTCTTCCCAACTTTCCACCTTCTTCGACCCACCAATCTGTCCTCTAGTGGCAGCAAACTTTTGGCTTTGAGTGACTGAATTCCCTCTACCATTCGTAGTCTTCTTAGATATTTTATCCTCTACTTTCAGGGCTAGGTAATAAGCATCTCTAACTATTCTAAACCTTGACAGGATCAACTCGTCTTGAATGGTGCATTTTAGGCCATTAACATACCCCTTGACTGATTCTTCCCCCTCATCAGTCAACCCTGGCCTAATAGATTGTCGATAGAATTGTTCTATGAATTATTTAACAATTAGCTCCTTCTGTCTCAAGTTTTACAATTCTCTGAACAAAGAAATCATGTACTCGGTGGGAAGGAACTTATCCTTCAACTTGGTGTTAATGTTTTGAGCAGTGATGGAGATTCTTGAACTTTAAAACTTTTATCAATGATATGTTGAGGACCTGTAATAATTCACATTTCAATCACACACAATAATACATCCACAACACAAGATGTACTGTGGGGGGAATCCTCATAATAGATAGGATGAAAAAACCCAGCAATTCTTTATAGTATAATCGATAGATTACAGATAATGACTTTTACAACATAAGGAGATTGCCTAATAATAGAGAATAAGGAACAAAAGAGAAGAGAGATCCACAATTACAATTGTATGAACTTGACATATGCCTAGCATATTAATAACAAGCCATAATGACTGCCATGCAAACCCTAGTGAATGATTGCATGAGAATTAGCCACATATGCATTACAATTTCGAATTTCTTTTTTTGGAATAATCAAACCTTGCATTGAATATTCATCATTCACAACTAATGCGCCATACCTTCAATCATGGATATTAACTGATAGTTAAATGACATTGGAGTGAACCCAATCTCTAACTTAATACTGATCACTTAGTTAGCATGCTAATATAAGTGTCATAGTGCAATAACTCAAGTGTCGCATGCAACACACTTTCTTAACTGAAGTGTCATCATTTGATTAACTTAAGTGTCTTCTCTTAGTATAACTAAAGTGTAAACACTTTAGTTAACTATTCCATCTTTCTTTAATCACATAGTTAATCATTATTAACTTAATCTTGTTGATTGATGAACACTGAGCTCTTATTTACTTAATTGAATGTTGATCATTAATAGTTCAACTGATGCTTTAACTAAAGCACTGATTGAGGCATTCATATTTAAGTAAAGCTGTATAACTTGAGTTTACTTCAAAATCTCTTTCTCTCATAATTTATTTATTTCTTACCTCTTTATCTTAATGCATGGTCTACGTTTAATCATTTATCATACCATATTATACTCAGAAGCATTGTCACACATATTGATGATCATATATATTACCCTATACCATATAGTCATATGCTAAAGTAATTCACTCTAGAGGTGATCAGTCTCTATTTGAGACTTAATAGCTTTATCCGTCTCGAATGGCCACGGTTAGTAATACATCACATAGTATAACCACTTTACCAAGTAAAGTATGCCACCTCAAGACAATGAAGATATTTGTAGGACTCAATATTACTCACAAGTCTATTCTCTTGATATTACTCAGAAGGCTCGGGTTGATATTACTCACAAGCTCATCTCCATATCTTGGAGGTCCATCTCATAGGGTACCGTCGATGAGAATACTTGACTTGGTATTACTCACAAGTCTACAGCCTTGATATTACTCACAAGACTTCAATACTAGCATCCCACCTCAATACATGAGGATATTTGTAGGACTTGATATTACTCACAAGTCTACTGACTTGATAGTACTCACAATTCTAAGAAAGAATCATGATGTCGTAATCTCAACACTCCCTCTCAGCGAGCAAGGAATTCTCTACTTTACCAGGAATTTCCTACCACACCAAGCTTATCTGGAAGTAACTCAACTTCGTCACTGAAACCGGCTTGTCCACAAATTTGCAATCTTCTCATCAGTAGCTATGTACTAAAATTTCATTTTACATGACCATGACTCCGATGAAGTAAAACTTCATCTCAATGCGTTTTATCATAACACACATAGTTTTTGGAAAGCTTGAAAATTAACACCTAATAATTGTAGGATCAAGTCGTTCACCCTAGTAGGTAGCTTCCCAAGCTACACTACTCCTCATCATGTAGTACTATCCGCAATACACTTTGCTTAGTACGAGTTGAAAATACACATTACTTATGTAGTACTAGCCGCTCATTATCTTTTGTAGTACTTGCTGCAACATATATAACTTATCTCAGGCTAAGACAATAGTCGGATAGCACAATCATAAAATAGGCCTTCCATATATCAAATACAATAAATAACCTATCCTAATGTACCTCAAAGGTACTCAAATATATGCTTACTAGTAAGCATAAAATACAATAGGTCTGCTCAAAGACCAACCGGCTAGTTACACATAGTAACATCATCTGGATCCAATCCAGAATACAGTTTCTCTAAACTAGAAACTACGGATTTCACATCCATCATATACAACAACACACATCAAATGTGTAATATCATGCAGAAAGAAAGTCTCATATTTTCTTTCACTTTTAAACATTTGTTGACTTCTTGAATCTTTTGCTATCTGCAAAAGTTTCATGTGAGCTTGTCATTCTATGTGATGTTCTTCAAGGCTTAGTCACTTTCATAGTGATTCCATATTCTTCTCTTTATACTGCATCATCCCAACTACCTCTCCAAGAGGTTTAATTGATCTATGATAGCTCAAACTATGACTCTTCTTAAGTACCAATAATCATCGAGACTTTGACCATGTCTCTACTCATGTGGATTCTCTCCACAAGGTATCATAGTTCCTGGTTTCCTGTGTCATTTACCATGAATAACTAGTGGGAATGTAATATGTTGCTTCCTGTGAAGACACATCAATACTCCCTCTTCAACTGGAGGATTTTTTTCTATACCAAGCTTGTCAGAGACAAAGGCTTAGTGAGAATGTTGGCAATGTTCTCTCATATGTACTAAACACCACAAGAGATATAACTCACTCTTGTCTAATCAAGAGATATGACTCACTCTTGAAATTCACAAGAGATATTACTCACTATTGATGTCTATCCAAAAGAAACTATTAATGTTCCATTCACTACTAGCCATATGACCCAAGCTCCATGAGTGAATGTTTGCTCTATATTTCTTATTTGTAAATATGTATTGGAGGTGTTTCTCTTTTCTGTATCATGTCTCGAATATAACTGACTAAGAACCTCATAAGGCCTTACTACTTTACAGCATGCTCTATCTAGAGAAACATATGTGATCTTCCTTGATCAATGCACTAGTCAGAATCCATATATATTTGAAATTGTATTTCATTGACCGAAACATATTGAGTCCACATACACTTATACCAAGTAGGTACCACAACACATGCTTTGTTGTACATGTCTATGTACGGACTACAAAGCAGATAACATATCTTGGGACCTGTGGCTAACCAAATACATCTCAATTGGCTTGAGATCCTCCAAATATGAAATAAGAATTATAAACTTTCAGTTTTATCTTCATATGTGTGACCATGGATTTATAGTCCATCCTAAAACTCTTCAGCCTCTTGTATTGCACATTTTCCTTAACTGAGGAAGAGTATTTGTCCAGTGACTGCCACACCACTAATCATAATAATGATAACAAGATTCTTAAATACATTTCTTAGCTTCCTTCTGAATATGAGCATTATACATGTCTCATCTTAACAAAAGATACATCAATCAGTGTTATTGGTTCTTCAGGAGCTAGCAAAACTAGCTACTCCCTCTCACCATCAGGATGTGAGAATCGTAATCTAGGTCCTCCATCACGAAGACTCGTGCTCATCTATGTACAAACCTCTTCTTGACATATATTATTTGTGTCCAATTTGTGAACCAATGTATGCAATCATTAATGAAGCATGTGGGGAACTTTCAAGAAATGACCACAATGTTATAGACTACAGAACAGAGCATTGATTATACATTATACAGGAAATGGGAAATGATTATATGTGTTGGTAACTATAAACATCTAAGTAACTTGAGGGCTACACCTACGAATAGGTTTATATACTTGCAACCTAAGAATATCAATGCACTATGTGTTTGTAAAAGAATTGGCAATGACTACTTTATTGAAAGGCAATCTAGTAGATTGTGCGTGCAAGTTGTCAAGATGGTTATGCATAGGAAAAGATTGTAGAGGCTTAAATATTATCCTTGATTTAGTTCCTTTAACTTCGTTTATACATCTAGACTCAATCTCAAAATTACTATATTTTGTATATGAAAAATGTACAGAGAAAATATACTATTAACAATCATTCAAAAATAAAGCTAA
>LPNX011081134.1:243206-256947 GCA_001517045.1 Pseudotsuga menziesii
GGTTTTAGTAGGTATAACAGAAAATAGGAGGAGGTGCTATCCGGAATGTTGATGAAATTGTCATTGATGCCAACATGGACTTGCAGTGGCCCCACAGGATGTCATTGATGCCACCACCTTGCTGAAGATGTTGAAGAAGTCCTGCTGATGATGTTGAAGACCCTGGAGATGGTCCTGAAGCCTTGATGGATGTTGGAAAAGCCCTAGATGGGTGGAAGAAGCATTAATGACCCATTCTGTGGTCATTCATGCTATGATGATGTCATGGGTCCCCGGGAGAAGGTCTGGCAAACCCACAAGTGATGTCTTGATGTATCTTGACCATAGAGGTCCCCGTGCGTGGCTGAGGTAGTCATTGATGTCTAATGGGGACATTGTTGCCAGTCTGAAGAAGTATATATGAGAAAATATGGAATTGATTAAATAGCATAATCAGATTTGAGTAATGGAAGTCTAAGAAGAATACTTGGTTCTGATAGTCAAACAGATCTAAGACCATGAAGAATGGAAGAAGCCAAATGGAAGCCATAAGGTGTTGAAAAAGAGAAAGCAAAGTTCTCTCTGAAGCATTGAACAAAAATTATTCTTGAAGAAAAGAAGCTAAACGTTGCCATAAAGAAACTCAGGTCGGCTCCATTTAATATTAAAAACATCAAATGTTTTTTATGTCGGCCCAATAAAAATATATTAGAAGTCGGCTCAGAATTAAAATTAAAATAAGAAATAAAAAAAAATTATAGCAGGTCGGCCCCGAAATTATGGTAAAAATTTAGTATAAATACCGAATCAGCGTTCTCATTTTTACACACAATATTTGATCTTTTGCTCTGAATTTTCGAGACTGAGGCAAATTCGTCTCTGAGGCAGCCGCAGACCAGCAGGAGCAGGGAAATTTCGGGTGACAGCAGTCTGAAATTTTTGACAGGCATCCGAATTTTACAGTGGCAACAGTCTGATAAAAAATTGACAGCCACAGTCAAGGGCATCTGCATTTTACACCAGCAATCAACAGAGGCAGCAGTCAAGGGTTAAATAGTCCAAATTATTTGCAACAGTAGCTACAACCAAGTTAACAAATTCGTGGACTGAGGTGATCTCGGTGGAGATAGAGGAAACTCGGTGGAAGTTACAGCAATCCTCTTTTTAATTTCGTTTTGGTTTTTTCCACAACAAATATTTCATAACAGTCCAGGTTTGCAAGTTTAACCATCCAAGTTTGAAGTTAACTTACATAGTCCGAGATTTTGATGTTTGAAGGAAAGTTGACAAAATATGAGATTTGTCCAAACCTCATTATGACAGTCCATGCGAGTTTTGATAGTGATTTGTTTGATGTTGTTGCTGCCCACTTTCATCCACAGTCCAACCATTGCAAACAGTAATAAAGGTATGTTAGTGATGATTATTATTATGCCCTAGTTCCAGTTGCACGAGCTCAGTTTGCTACAGGACAATGATGTGTTAGCAGAGATAGATCTCCCTGTCAACTCGTGGAAGAAAAGAGCGGTATATTTCCGTTGTCCCAAACTGTGTGGAGGGGCTGACATTTTTAGTGCATTTAAATTTATGTGCCCTATGCTACAGCCAATTCGTGGTCCTTCCAAGGAGCTAGTCTCTTGAACTAGGGTAAGGAGCAGTCCGGGCTCCTTTTGAAAGAAAGGCAAAAAAAATTCACCTCGCAGTCACACATCATGTGTTAATTCGGGTAAGGAAGACCACTGAAGAATCCGCAGTCAATGGAGTTCTGAAGCAGTAAAAGAATTATCTCTGAGAATTCACGGGCATACTGAGGCAGTTAAGTTCTGAGCTCAGATTTTGATGTGTATCTAAAGATTCAAGGATTAAGGATCGTTTAACGCAGCTGCAGCATGAAGAATCCATCTATATACAGTGATCTATGTCAGTGGAAGCACGTTTTAAATGGATTAAACTCAGATACATCAATGTTGAAGATAAGGAGGGTTGTATTTCCCATTCTATCCTTATTATTCTTGCTGTTGGAAATCGAATTTACTCACTGTGGATTGAGTCACTCTGAGCTAGGACTTATATCTCTTTTGTTGGCATAATCAAAGCCATTCTCAAGTTACAGTGATCAGAAGTTCGTCGGTAACCCCACATTGTTGCAATAAAGAGGGTTGATACCACAGAAATGAATTCCTGTGTATATAAGACAGTTGCTAGCTCAATTGAAAAGAATCAAAACTTTGATCACCAGTGACAACAGTATTGACTTGTTAGAGACAGCCATGACATAATAGTGATTGATTGGACAGACTGATGACATGGTTGATGACAGTTATTGGACAAATTGGCATGATGAGCATGAATAGAGTCCTTGATGACAATATGATGCACATTCTGAGTACTGTATGAGTACTGTATGCATGCACAATATGAGTACTGTATGCATGCACAATATGATGCACATTCTATGATGGTGGCAATGCACACTTGATGTATACCCTATGGTGATGGTGCCCTATGTTGCAGACCTTGATGATGTTTTTGATACTTTGATGACCAAACTCTATGATATAGTTGCAGCTGTAAGGATCTTTTCAGAACTCTTGTACCAGCACATAAACCCTCGGTGATCATCACCAAAGTTGCAGAAGTCACTATCCAATCTTTGACTGAAGTTTGTATGGTGCAAGTTCAAAATTCAAGGGATCAAGTATGAAAGAATGCAATATGAACAGTCAATGAACACATACAGTAATGAATCCTATCTGCTACAAGACTTATGCAGTGATGAAGGTATGATGATGTTTAGGCTTTGGCTGATGCCTTAGTCGCTTTACAATAGATGATACATGAACTAAAGTTTGAATAGTGTACAGTGAATATAGTATACAGACAAGTACAGCGATTTTGTTTGGACTAGATGATAGCATTGATGTGAGTCATATACAGTGGCATAAATGAATTACTGATGATATAAAGCAGTACACACAGTGAACAGTAACATAAGTTCTTGAGTACATACAGTGGTGTACAAATGAAGATGATGATGCATATCTTATGATGACAGTCCGTTGTAGTTTGAATAGTTGAAACTTGACCATGATAATACAAACCCTATGATGTTGATGATGCATGCTATACAGTCTGCTATAATTTACTGAGTTGAAGTCTGATCAAGAGAAACCCAACACATGTATATGTGGATGATGATATCATGATGCTGTTGATAAAGATGATGCATGAGAGCGAATCTTTATAGCAAACTGTATGATAACTTGACAGTGACCAGCAGATTGATGACATGTGCAGACAGTCCTATATGACGGTGATGATTAGTGATAGCAGCAGTGTCTCTGATGCACTTGAGCAGCAGAGGTTGACAAGCATAGAATAACCAGAGATGATGAGCAGTGATGAGCAGACTTTGATGACTTAGCAGTATTGAAGAGCAGGTGTTGATGAACAGCGAAGATTGAAAAGTGGTTGCAGCAGTATTGATGAGAGTGTTGAGCAGATGTTCAGCAGTATTGACCAGCAGCAGAATAGATTGAAGAAACAGATGAGTTGATGTGACAGTGAGCTTTAATTGTAAGAACAAGTTTGTCTTGATGTTGAGGTTAGGATATCTCAAACCCTTCTTAGCAGGGTCTAAGAAAACCAGGCAGAGTCCTGGATGAAGAGTAGGTGCTCTATGTATCAGTAGGTGTTAATTTACCTAACGGTTGTAGCCAGACCACAACTAATATAAAAAGATTACAAAGTTATATGGTGTTGTGTTCTTTTGTGTTATGGTTCTTGATGATTTAAATGCTATGATATGTGAATAATGAAGTTTATGAAATGATTATGAGATTGGTTGAATGATAAATTGGTAGTTAATCGTGACAAGCTAAGAAAAGTTTTAATATTGCTTTACACTGATTCACCCCCCCTCTCAGTGTCAAACACGGAAAGCGTTTTTGGACCATTCGAAACCCCCCAAGGGGTCTCCGTCTTCCCAAAGTTTCAACATTTCGCAATTTGTAAACCTTGGGTCTCATTCCGCATAAAGACCAAGTGGATCAGTTTCAGTTTCCTGATATTGTAATTGTTGCTAATAAAAAGAAAAATCTCTTCGAATAGGCTCTTTCTAGCCTATTCACCATCCCCCCTGGGAGGATTTGCGTCCGTGTCATTTTTTACATTTTTTTATCTTTTTTTCAATCTAGTGTAGTTCTAATGTGCAGGGGTAGTATACTTTGACTTACAATCATTGTCATATTCCATATCTGGTGGTTTCAAATTAATTTTAATACTTACCCCACGAGCTTCCTTTTGAGCCAAAAGGTGAAGAAAGGGTCATGGTAGTCTAATTAGAAAATTGCGGTTTGTTTATTTGTTTGTGCTTCATCTTCTATCTTTAATTGTTTTAACAATCATAATAAAATCAACCCCTCCTTGATTCCCCGATTGAAGTCCACTTGGACCGAAAGAGGTTCCTAGAGGGCTTTCTTTTTAATAAGAACACATCTTTTAAAATTTACTAAAAATAACAAAGACTCCAGTGTGTATGCTCTGTACTTGGCTGTGGTTCATTCGATCAGTCAAGATGCATCAAAATCACTTGAGTGACTAGATTAATTAGTTTTCACCTCCCAAATTGACAAACCATCAGGCGAAAATCCAACGCCTCATACGAACTGTAAACGGTGAAAAAATACCCAAAGGAGTGGGAACAACTGGAAAGTGACCTCAAGGCGTCGATCTCTGTCACACCCTGACAGGTGCATTATGAACAACAGTCCCTGAGACTCTGTTCCAGCCCACAAACACCTTGCGAAAAGCAGTGAAAGTTCATTTTTGGACATACTCCAAGCACCCCTCGGGTATATCTGAAGTCTCCATTTTCTCCTAATTTAATTCATTCACATTTCACATTAATTTAAAATCTACCAAGAGACATTTGCAAAACATTCTTTCAAGCACGCGCAAGCACATTATTTTCTATGTTGACTCCATTTAAGGCACTGATGATTTATTTGAACAATTTTTTCGATTATATATATATTGAGTGTCATCACTGTGCTTATCTGCTTTAAATCTTGCATCTTGTTATATTTTGTTTCCACTGGTTAATTTCAAAAAACTCCTAAACAACTTAATCAATATAACACCATCACACTAAGTAATTAGCCTTAGTATTTTAATAGGGTCTACCCCGCTTAGCTTCATTAAGAGTTAGCCTGAACGGAAGAGTCAAGAACAAGGTGGCAGCCTTGACTAAAGACTTGCCCCCAAGGACACACCGAGTAGCTTGAAAATTTCTGCCACGTAACCCAGGTGTGTGAAAGGCGGCAACACAATGAACACATATAAACAAGTATATAAATAGAACATAGTCGCATACCTCTTACAGTGAGCCATGTCTAGGGATTTGGGCTATGGAACACTTGTATGCTCTAGGAACAAAGACCATATGCAAACTAAAAATAAACTATATTATTTGTAATCCTGAATTGTTACAATGGTTGTGTATTGTCAACTATATATTAGCATTCAACGAGTGATTAAATTCAAACTATATATTATACACAATAACTGAAATTAAAACTGCAGCAAAACCCTAAGATTTTGGAGAATGGCATCAAGTATAACTGGCAAAGTTAAATATTGTGCTCAATGCAGCTATATGGAATCAAAACATAAATGATACTAGTTTGATCACGTGGATTTATAAACAGCATCAAACCTTTCTAGTCATAATCATTGATTCTTTGCGTAAGTGCCCTTGTGGAGTAGACTGATCATTTGTTGTGCTAATTGCATTGTTTACTCCCACACATTAAACTTCGCTTGATAGCATACCCTAAAACTTTAGTGCTTGATCTGTAGGTTTTATTAATAACACATTGCATAAATATAAAACAAAGTAATATCCAAACTTGAACTCAAATTCATTACATAAATAAGAACTATCTTAAAAATCAGCCTAAAATACCTTAGAGTACTTATATCTCGGGCTTGAGGTTTTTATAGGACTATAATGATCAAAATGAGGACCAAAATGAGCAAGTAAGTACGCAAAACTAGTATCATTATGGGAGCTCTTCATTCCCTCTTGCTAAAAATATTGCATGTCCTTATATAATTCATACTCCTCTTCAAGAACCCCTAAGAGTAAAGCAGTCTAGTTATAGGCATAATGTCCAAACCCTAGTGTAAAAACAAAATGTTCTATCAATCTGATGCCATTAGAATATTTCTTCACTTTCGTTCCACTTAAAAAGAACCTTGTACTATCTGGGGGCTTGTCTTCTGATTCCTGATTTGTCTTTTCGGGTTCTGGTCTCGCCTTCTGATACTCCCTTTCCAACTTGAACCATAGGTCTTTTGCTGAATTGTTCTCTCCTACACTTTCCTTCACTGAGCTGGGAAGTCCATCCAAGAGGAACTTCAAGGCTGTAGTGTTGTCCTTCTTCGCTTCCTTCTGTGCAGCTGATTTTCCTTTCTTGTTTGATGGAGCAGATGGATTGATAACAATTTCCCAAACACCAAACTTCTTCAGATAAGCCTTCATTTTGCTCCTCCAACTGAAATAATCTGCAATATCCAGTACAGGCACGTCATTGCTTGATGACTCTTTCTTTTCCTCCATTGTGTCTAAGGATCTCCTTCAAGCTTGCTAGGCTTGTTACGAAGGCCTGCTCTGATACCAATTGTAGACACTGAGAGGGGGGGTGAATCAGTGTAAAGAAATTTTTACAATTTTTTTCTTGACCTGTCACACTTAACTACCAATTCATCATTTCATTATTCTACCAATCTCATAATCATTTCATAAACTTCATCGTTCACATATCATAGCATTTAACTCATCAAGAACCATAACACAGAAGAACATCACACCATATAAATTTGTAATCTTTTTATATTAGTTTTGGTTCGACTACAACCGTTAGGCAAAATCAGCACCTACTGATACATAGAGCACCTACTCTGCATCCAGGACCCTGCCTGGTTTTCTTAGACCCTGCTAAGAAGGGTTTGAGGTATCTTAACCTCAAATGCAAGACAAACTTACATTTACAATCAAAGCTTATAATTACATCAACTCATCAATCACTTGTCTCTTGCTGTCAACTGTCTCAGCTCATGCTCATCTGCTCATCTTCAACGTTGCTCATCCTCTCTGCTCATCGATAATCTTGTTCATCTGCTTATCATCACTACTGCTGGTCATAGACTCAATCTCTGTTCAAATATCTGTGCACATCAACCATTAATCACAGCGGCTCAATACATTGTTGAGTCATCAAAGTCTGTTCAATGAACTGCTGCTGCCATTAACTTGTCAATCTGTTGCCAAATACATCCTGTAATCACAATTGATTAATCACTGTCATACCCACACTGTACTTACTAATTGTAACTATTGAATCATTGTTGTGTATCACTGTCAGGTTATCATGGCAAGGGTATAAGGTGTGCAACCTCAACAATCACTGTCATATCAACACTACTGTCCACTTTCAATGTGTCACTGTCATCAAGCATACATCATAGTCTTCATCATACTTAACACTGTACAAACTTTACTCTACTGTCTTCATCAACATCATGACACTCAAGATGAGGTCAATATTTGACTGTCAAAATATCACTGTGACTATCTCTATTTCAAGCATGTCACTGTGTACATAAGCAGTCGGTACTGTTCATCGGAATACATCATTGTCACTGTGTTGTACATCATCACATCATCAAGGTAATACTGCTATCTTGAGATTAGAGACATGAGCATACCCTTTCAATTTAAGAACTTCACCCAAAACTGGACTCTGCAATTTCTGTGTGAAATGAACAATCTCAGCATGAATAAATAAATTGAACATACCTTGACTAATAGGACATTATTAAAATATTGTAACCCTTTCCTCGTGTGACTGCTCCTCCACTGTCACTGCCTTAGTCTTTTGCTTATCAACACTGCTCAGCAAGTTGTCCACTTGTCATCAACAATCTTCAAGATGTCATCAAGCTAATACATCCAAGTGTTTAAGCACTACTTCTATTGATCTTCTACTCAGATTAATCTGTTGCTCAAGTACATTCTTCAGAGGTCTGTGCATGTCAATCTAATCATATCTGGGAAATCACTTTCTGTACATCAGCCTGTCACTCAGCTCATCCACGTATACCCTTATGCCTAGATATAGACATGTCAATTCTGTTGCTGTTGAGTAGTATGAAAAGGCCTTCAGCCCTTCATCATCATCCTCAGACTATGGAGGATATCTTCTTACGTTGTGCATGCATTTTCAACCAATCAGTACTTCAATCAAAGAATTTTGCTCATGCCCATGTCACTCATCATAAGTGTTGTGTGTGCTTTTAGGACAGAATGCACGATTTTCTGTGACTGGAAGCCCTCAAACACTGGTTCGAATTCCTAAAAATGTGCCAGAAGGCAGTCTTTGAGCAGTTCACCTTGGAGATTGATAAACACTAATGCACTTCCTTCAAATCCCAAGTTAGTGCTGACTGTGGGACTGTCCAAAGAAGGCAGCAGTAAAACTGTAGATGATTTCCAATCTCAGACTAGTCAGCAGTCAATTTCACACAACCTTGAACTGTATATTGTATGTGCTGAATATAACTTGGTTTTTCTGAGTTAAGGATCGGGTGTCTATAAAAAGATATTCACCCAAACAAGCGTCTCCAAAAATTCACTGCTGCTGCTATTAAAAAAACACAAAAACTCAGCCCAAATTCTATTGTCATATCCAATTACGGTCATCAACTTGTCTCTGTCAAAGTCACTTCATATCTTCAATCAACTCAATCTGCTCAAGGTCATCCTCATCAAAGCAATGTCAGTCATCAAGTGTTTGTTGTCCTGGTTATCATATAATTGCTCTGTCATGTCAAGTCATAGCTGATACATCAACTAATCTCTATCACATGTCAGATCCATACAATGCAAATTGTTTGATCAACACATCAAGGTCATCAAAGATGTTACAATGCAACTTATTTGATCAATACATCAAGGTCATCAAAGATGTCTGTGTTTTCACCTCAGAGATTCCATTTTTGTCTGATCAAGCCCACTATACAGTACCCTCAAAGATCAGGCTTTAATAATAATAAAAACTACTTCTTGCTTCTTACAACCTGCTATTCTTCACTATATAGTCACTCGAAATCAAAGAGAGGAACATTTAAAAAAACATTACTGAAATCTAACTTGTGGCTGTATAGACTTGTAAGATCAAACTGTGTGAAGGCTTGTAAAAGATTAACTGTCAAA
The DNA here is from genome assembly GCA_001517045.1 of Pseudotsuga menziesii. NCBI lineage: Eukaryota > Viridiplantae > Streptophyta > Pinopsida > Pinales > Pinaceae > Pseudotsuga > Pseudotsuga menziesii. The sequence goes on from LPNX011081134.1 coordinate 252,463, forward strand.
AGACTGTATAAACCCAGACCTTGAACTTCACACTTGGACTGTAAAATTCGGACTGTTAAGATGCAGCAGTGAACAATTCAAAACATGGCCTGTATTCTCCTCCAAATTCAGAAAAAAAAACTGTGTGAAGGTTAGGATTGTGAACTTCTTTCACTGTAAACAGGCTTGGATCATGTTGTAGCTGCTGCAATTTTCGTTGACTGTCTTCTTAAGATGTATGCTGGTAGACTGGGACCGTTTGGGTTTATGGAAACCCTTCAACCTTAGATCACTTCACAACACTGGAAAAAATTCGTGACTGAGGCAACCCTAAACAAGAGTAATTCTGTGGAATATCTAGGATCTGCTCAGGACTGGTGTATACTTTAAAAATGGACCCTAACTATGTAAGAATTAGGACATGCTGCCACTGAGATTTACTGCTCCTCAGTTTACCCTACCCGAGCTCAGCCTGCTCCACCGAATTTTCTACAGATGCTGCTCCCACGAAACTTGACTGCTGCTGCTCCCACGAAGTTATCTTCCTCAGCCAGGCTGCGAATTTCCTCAGAGCTGCCCCGAAATTTCCACAGAGATACTACTCCTTCTCAGCGAGCTGCTTCCCAAATTCACCTCAATCTAACTGCGGCTTTCCTCAGAGATCTTCTTCAACTCCCGAATTTCTTCACCTTCACTGTTCTGCGGCTGCCTCAGAGCTTCACCCCAAAAATTTCCACACTCTAGAATGAGGACGTTGAAAGGGTATTTATACCCATTTTTCACAAATTTTGGGGCCGACTTGTATGGCCGACTTGTATTTAATATAATTTTTTTAATGGGGCCGACTTCACATTTATTTCTGGGCCGACATAACAATTTGATTTTTAATTAAATGGAGCCGACCTTACAGAATAGGTTTCCACGTCATTTTGCACATTGATTAATTGATTAAGTGAAGGCTGTTCACTAGCCATGTCCATAGAAAGAGATGGGCTTGAGGATACTTCTATGCAAGACCCTGGCTTAGCCATCATAATCAAAGACAGGGGCTCCATGGCCTTCATGGGCATCAATGACAACTGAAAGAGCTAAGCCACATGTTGGCATCAATGACAACTTTATCAACAGATTCAACTTCATTATAACATATGAACTTTATTGATCTGAATTTGTTATGATTCAAGAACACCATTACTGTCCGCTTGAGACAAATACAAAGAAAAGAAGGCAAATAATGAGATCCTCTATAATCGTCACCTGCAGCATTGCATAAAACATTTATCCATATGTGCAGAGAGAAGTTCAATAAATAAATATTCGGCGGCAGCATATGGAAGGAGTAAATTATTTACGTTCTTAAATACACAATCACTCTGATCCAGTAAAACCAATATTCCCATGGAAGTATTCACTAACTCAATCTTAATAGAGATCTCACACATTTCCACAGTGCTAGTAAACTGGCAAAAACTCTGTACCATAATCATCTGTTCAAAGCCCTCCTCCCATTTTGATGGTTTTCTCGTATGCATCCCACCCTGCAATACGGTATTGGCGGGCCGCCATAACTTGGTCCTTTGCTTTGATAATACCACGACCAACAATTAATACATCACTACCCCTTTCACCAATAACCTGCCCCAAAGCATAAAGATGAAATCTGATTAGCTTACTAAATCCAGTTCTTAACTTGAGCAATCAACTCCCTGTCAACATAGATGACAGATTAAGTTCTTTGATATTTTCTTGATTCTTGTTTGGAAAACATTTACATGAAAACAAGACAATGATGATGTATGTAATCATAATAAAACAGTAAAAGCAAAGGATAAAACCACGTCGATTTAGGATGTAATATGACAACAATTAGAAACCCGACAGTGTCATTCTTACTGAAGCAGGAGTGTTGTACTGCTGACCCAGAGCATCTCCTCCACTGCTCAACTGTACTCCTGGTGTCATGTGTATCAACGCAGGATTTCCTGGTCCCTCTGGCCAAGATGACGGATTAATGGATATGAAACCAATTACAAAATCAGGATGGTCAGAGGCAATCTTTACTGCAGCGGATGTATATTCACCCTTGGCAAGACTTCCAGCAGAGCTCATTTCAGCAAGTAGCAGTAAACCCCTTCCATGCGGTAGGCCCTTGACAATGTCAACACTCAAGTCAATTCTAAAATACCAATGCCTTAGCCAACTAAAAACATGATGCTAAAAACATGTGAAATAAAAATAAAAATAAAAACTTTACCTTCAGTTTCAACCCTTCCACTATGCCCGGACCAGGAATGACATGTGCATTTACAATATCCGCCCACTCTACAATTTTGAAAATTCCTCTGCATAGATTGAAACCATTTTAATGTTTTCCCAGTGTAACAGAGAATTATCCAGTACCAGTCAACTCTCCAAGAAAACCTAACCAGCCTTACGTATGACCCATGAAAGAAACATGTTAATTATGTGTTTCAACACAGCAATTACTTACCCTTCGTATTGCATGGTCACTGTATTTCCAATGTCAGCAAACTTCCTATCTTCAAAAATTAAGAAATCGTGCTTGTCTGCAATCTTCATTTATGAAAAGTTAAGTCAGATAATGTGCCAAAATACAAATATCCAGTTGAATATCAGTTTGCTTTACAAAATCATATATTTTATGTGAAATGCAAAAGATGTATTATAAAATTATAAATTGGTTTCCCTGTCCCTTCCTTATCATGTCACCAGATTTCATTTAAAACACTCTTGTAACAGAATATATTTTAATAGTTGTTTAGTTTGTCCACTAGTCTGTGGTCTAGTGCTTGAGACAGGGCATCACCACATTGACGACCCAGTCTCAAAACCCCTGGCAGGAATAGATCCCTGAAACAAAGTATGCACAAAAAACACTGCACCACAAAGATAAACGTTCAAACCTTAGACTGATGACAAACACGAGCGAAATCAAAGAAGGAATGCCCAGAAGACAAACATGCAACGCCAGTGAACTCAGAAGTACCTTCCTTGCTAAGAGGGAGTGTTAGTTTTTGTATGTCAGCAGGTACTTCTATCTTGGGGGTGTCTAGCAACATAGAAGAAGCCGAGGTGATTTTAGACATTTATTATAAGGTGTATTTATTACACCTCATGTAAATGGTATTATTGGGTCCATGGTATTATGTGGCCCATGGTATTGGTCCATGGTATTTGCATGAGTGTGAGATAATAAAAGGAGCCTTAGAGAATGAATTTATCAACACAGATAGGAGACAGGGAGATCTTCTCTAGTGGTCAGCATCACAGTTGCAAGAGACGGCTTTCCTCTTGTAGTGAGCAATCTAGATCTAGGGTGGATCTAAGTTTTGTCTGTCTAGTTTTGCAGAGAGGATTTGGTGTATTTTTCTGAGTGTTTGGTCTAGATCCGGAGAGTGTATTCAGAAGACTACTCTAGTTGTATCGGAATCAAATCTGCAATAAGATGAAGATAAACATTTGCTGGTTTTCCCCGAAGGATTGGGGTTTCTAGGGTACATCTTGTGTTGTGATTTTCTCTGTTTATGGTTTGCTTAGACAGTGTATTTTTAGTTTTAATGTTCAGTCCTGCAATATGGTTATCTGCTAGTTGTAACTGAAGTAAACATTAAAGACGCTGTTAATCAAGGGTTTAAGCATGAAATTGCAAAATCAGCTTTGGCCCCTACTTAAAAAGTATCTACATATTTCCTAAAAATGGTGTGGCTGATAGCTGGATAGCCAAGGCTGAACCAATTATGGAAGCTTTTTCCAAATCCATTCAGGTGTTAATCTCATGAAATTTTGAAAACTTTCCTGACATAATTGTTTCATAAGAAAGAAATACCTGTTAGACGGATCAGATCCCACATAATCCTACCTGCCTGCATAGTCATCCGTTTGCCCCCAAACACAACATCCTTCCGTTGTAGAGGGTAAAGAAAGGAAACATTATACCCAGCAGCAATCCAAGCCCAAAACATTCTGACAATTTTATGTTAGGAATTATGATCCAAAATGTAATAATTAGAAGTTTAGTTTAATAAATGTAAAAGGGCATCTACACACTCACGTGATTATGTGAGGTGTCCCTTAGTTAGTTTTGGTAACGGTAAATTAGTTGTTACTCTTTGGATATTTAAATCCTTTGAGTTTTCCATGTGAGGTAATCTTTCGGGATTTAGCCCTCACATCTCTGTGATGTAATTATTTTCCTTCTTCATTAATAAAATTATGTGTCTGAGGACACTTTGTCAAAGTGGTATCAGAGCACGCGGTTGAAGCTTGGTCTGGTTGGAACCTGGTTGGAAGGTGCTAAAGGTTGTTTGAAGAAGGTGACTTTCAAGGTTTTGGAATAGCGAAATTTTAACCGTAAGTTAATGCTTCCTATTCTTTTGGGCTGAAATGGGCTGAAAAAAAAAAGAAAAAGAAAGAAAAAGAATGCTGAAAAGATTAATGCTTCCTATTTTTTTGGGCTGAAAAAGAAAAAAGAAAAAAGAAAAAGAA
>LPNX011081199.1:6996-17305 GCA_001517045.1 Pseudotsuga menziesii
AAGCCTTTACAGACCAGGAAATTTCTGGGATTTGGGTTTAGATGACGGGAAGCATCGCGACACGTCATGATATGGTGGGGGGAAGAAATAAAGAACTCGTCCTCATAGTATGGGCTACATTTTGAATGAGTTGTACATAAAATAGATATTATGGAGAAGAGTAACCTCAATGGCATTGTCTTAATGTTCCATGTTTCTAACCATGTTTATGTAATCACCAACATTGGCCATCAATTCCAAGATATACATTGCACTTTATTGAAACTAAGTGAATTCACTCACCAACGCCTGTTCCTGAGCCTACTGGATAAGAAACAAACCAGCTCTCCTCGTGGTGTGCAATGGCATGCATCCTAGAGTGACAACTCCATAAGGGCCTTGTGCTTAAAGAGGCACTCCCGCTATTAAAAGATATCATCAAGTTTCAACATTTAGACACAAGACAAGGAAATTTCTTGCCTTTTTTGTGATCATCTCTTCAATCCAAGGTTTTTTAGTAGTGGATTCGTAATTGTATTTCTCTTTTTTCTTTTCCCTCTGCATTTGAGAGTTTTGCGCTTCACTCACACGATGACACCTTTTCCAATTAGTAGAATCCCATGGTCTATTTATTATCAGTGGGCTCTCCTGCTACCCGAACTCCAACAAGTATACTTGGTTCCTCCACAATGAAATGCTAGTGTGGTGAATTATGTTATGGCTAACTAGTCCCTCATACCCAACATCTAGAATATATTCGTCTCATGCCCACTCCCCATTGCTGACCACACCTACCTTGCCTTTATCCACCTACCCCTCCCCCAAGGTTGTATAACAATCCATGCACTACAATTTACTCGATATTGAGTATACTGATGTCCATGCCTTTTAGCGTTCCCAACTTATCCCTCACTTCTCCTACTTCTATTCCCTAAACATGACCATGAACAAATGTAATTTATTGAAGGTCCTTTGGGAAGACGTCTTAGACTCCTGCCCTCACACGATACATCATAAGAAACCTCTCCCTCTCGTAGGCAATTGCCCCATGAACCAATGTTACGATGATGAATGAAAAACTATGCGTAAGCGCCTCTATTTTGTCCTAAATCATCATCCAACCTCCATTTGTCTGCATGGATAGACTACAGATTTTTCCTTTGGCAGAAGAAACATTACTTTCTTGTCCACCTTGAGAGCATTTTCAAGCTTGTCTTTTCACTTCCTAAGATATGCACCCTAGGTGATTTAGTTGCAGGACGGGAAAGATACCCTTATTTGGCCCTTTGTTCACCAGAGAATATTTGCCTCCATGGACCTCTCAGAGCGGAGGTGGTATATTGTTTTTAGAGGAACAGTAGTAGATCTAGGTTCCTTCCTGACGCATCACGCCCCGGATGAGGAATGAGCACTGGTTGAGGAATGATCGCGCTACTGCCCCCTGTATGAGGAATGAGCAAGGGTCGCTATTGCGGGTTTCATGTTGACAAATGAGCGCTACCGAAAAAGGGGCCTGTTTAATGAGTTGAAAGAGGAGCCCTGTTGATTGAAAGAAAAGCTCTGTTGATTGAGGAGCCCTCCCTTTCAAAAGAGGAGCATCGGTTAAAGATGAGCCCTGGTTTCAATAGCTCGGTTACAAAAATGAGGTTATTAGATGAGCGTGGTACTCAATGGCTGGTACTCGAGCCAAGTACTGATCCCCTAGCATCCATTGCCGGAGAAGTTGCAGCGTTGACTTCATTTTGAACCTGAACCGAATTTACCATATCTTGGGCCATTTCAGTGGGCAGACCAGTTGATTTACAAATATGGGTTTCCACAGGATCGACCAGACCAAATCTGATGGACCTCATTACTTCAGATCAATGGCTAGATCTGAGAGTATTTTGTATGCGGTTGAGCTCATTCCCACTTGAAACTTCTTTGCAGTTTTTAACCCTCCACCACATTCCCACAGATTTTACTGCCAGACTCAAAGTGAATGGTGAATGCATTGCTCCTTCTGAGACTACTTCTTCCTTTCTGCGTAGGGACAAGGTTTATAAGAAATCCGTAGAAGTTACTTATGTCAGTACGGACAGTGTTCGAATAGGAGGATCCGTGATATTTGAAGCTTATGATAAGGATGTTTTGTTGGTCAGTGGAAAGCTGCAAAGATTGAATGATACCTTTGAATGGAGGAGGATTTTCTCTGCGGGATTGGTTGGATCTCTGTTCTTGGGAGGAGGAAAAGCTGAGCGAAGATATTGGAGTGTTGTTGAGCCTGCCATGGAGCTATGTGTCGCTGGTTGTTGTTCCGGGTCCCCTATGTTTTGGACAAAGAAACTCCAGCTTGTTTGCGGTAGAAAGTCTATGAGTGGAATCTATTTTGATAACATTCGGGAGGATGAGAAACCTATGAAGCTCTGGAAGAAGAGAGAACAAAGTGATCGTTTGTTTCAGGTATGATATGCCAATGAATCTGTAACTGGTAGTTTTGGTTTTTGTATGTTCTCATCCATGGTGTTGTTGAACTGCTTTTTGAATGTTGAATGTATGTTTTATTTTCTGTCATTGATAGAGGTGACCATTGTATGCCCTAGTCCCACAGGAAATATGAAGCCAATCCCATCAGTGTAGGGATGTTCATGTTTTGCCTCAGAATATTAAGGCTTTATCTACTCTCTGTAATTGAATGACTATGTGACATTGACATTGATAATGTAATAATGACTTTTGATTTTGGGCTAACCAGTTTCAGGGATTCAATTTAACTCCATGTTTGTTAGGTACCCATGTTCTCATTGTCAGCAGTATATTAACATTCATTTGGATAGTAATCTCCGTTTAGCATGCCAGAGCCTTCGATTTACTTCCAACCAATCATCTTTGTTACAAGGACCATGGGTTGAAACTCGACCAAATTCCCTGTCTTTTGGTGACTACCCATATGATATATCCACTAGTAGTTGGTCTTGAGTTTGTAATTGTAACTGGCTTCCAAATGCACAACCTCTGCACTTTCCTTTTCATCCCTTAAGTGTAGTTGAGGGTTGGGTGAGATGCCTCTAGATTGGGTTTTAGGCTACTTTTAGCATATCATCATGTAAGAATGGTGCTAATGGACACATTCGAGCGATTGAAGTTCATAAGTTACTGCAAAGCATGGGCTATTTATCAATCGCATAGCTCGTACATGACTTAGAACCAATTATAAAAATGTCATGTGACAAGAATTCGCATAGGGCCCAAACCCAAATACATAACCTAGATGTGCTAAAGACCAGCATAGTACAAATTGAAAGAAATGTAGAACTTGGCACTAGATCCATATTAAAGGGGCAACAGAGACTATAGTTAAGAAATCAAACCTGCACCCATTACATTGGTTCCTGGTAGAGTTCCTGTCCAAATTGGGGGTCCTTGGGGTCTAAACTTTTGCTCAGGTAATGGTGGTCCATATTCTCTTTAAGGCAATTGAAGTGTTGCCTCGACGGTGCCTTGGTGATTCTGGGGGCTGATCCTGGATGAATACAATCCAAGTATCAATACAACAAAGCAAACCTAGTAATGCTATGTTTCTTTCTGAGAAGCTTGACAATTAGAATAGATACCAGTCCTAGGTGTAACAAAAAATTCATGTAAAATGTCAATCCAGAGTATGCTCATGAGTAATGGGGTGCACTAGGCCATATAAATGTTTCATGGCTTGTCATGTCAACAAATTCTACATTGATAGAATTCAGCCATGATATATTCTTTTTCCAAATTTCATAGATTGTCTCATGAACTAACCTTAGGCCAGATTTTGAACAAGACTAGGGTTATGCCAGAAAATTTATTTTAAAACTTACTAAGATGAATAGACCATGAGGGAGGGTGGTATTTTATCTTGGATGATATTTAACATATTTTTCATCTTAACCAATCTTATTTATTCAGATGTAATACAACTTTATTGTCCTTTAGTTCGACAGTTATTGCAAAAGCTAGATAGGCCAATTGATTCTAATATCCTATCTCGTTCAGCATTGAGTGATTTCTGCTTTTAGCACTCTACCTTTTCTCTATATTTTTTTGTGTACCCATCCTTTACTTCTTGTGTTTCCTTTCTAGTTTCATTAGCTAGCTGATTAGCTGTCAGTTATGTGCTCTGATCTTCTGATTTTGCCATCGTTCCAGGAGATGCTATTCCACTCCCACATCGCACATTATGTTCGTGGATGTAATTTTCAAGTTTCCAGTCCCTTGATCCTATCTTATCTTATGTATTCTTCTTCCAAATGTTGCATACCTTTGACATTGGCCCAAATTTTGAACAATGTCGACTAGCGTTATGCCAGAGAATTCATTTTAAAACTTACTAAGATGAATAGATCACAAAGTTGGTATTTTATCCTGGATGTTCTTTAGCGTCTTTTACATCTTAATCAATCTCATTATTTCTTATGTAATACAGCTTTATTTTCCTTTAGTTGGATAGTTATCACAAGACCATGATAGGCCAATTAATTCTAATATCCTACCTTGATCAGCATTGAGTGCTTTTTGCTTTTAGCATTCTTACCTTTTTGTGTACATGTACTTTACTTCTTATGCTTCCTTTTTTTCTTTGTTAGCAATCTGATTAGCTCTCAGTCATGTGTTTTTTTATTTTTATTTTGGCATCATTCAAGGAGTTGATATTCCACTCCCACATTGCACTTTAAGTTCCTGGATGTACTTCTCAAGTTTTCAGTCCTATTGACCTATTTTTGTGGTCATTTGTTGAACACAATAAAATTATCTTATCTCATCATTTATATACTTGTTTATCTCTTTCTCACATCTGTAGGTTTCTGAGTTAGTTCTTGTACAAGTTCCTTGCACCTTCTTATGTATTCACAGTTAGATCTAATATGGGATCTCCTCCTGAAAATAATATAACATTTTCAGTTCTAGGTTACAGTGATACAGGGATAACCACACAATAGAAGAATGTAGTTGCATTTGTTACAGGGATACACTTTAAAGTTGAATATATTCATATACTTTATGATGCCATTTATTATTGTGGGGTAAAAAATCTATTGTCATAGTTGTCAAATTGCAATGTGCTTGATTAGTTCTGATTAATTGGCGTTTGCATTGTTAGTTTTAGAAATACCTGAAACAGTCTTATTATCTGCTTAATCCCATAGAGTTTATGGTCTAAGAAACATTAATGTTCTCTTAATCATCTTTAGTGGCCAAAACATGTTTTAGTGGGACCATTTGCTCAGTTCAGAAACACTGTAACTCTCTCCAGTGAACAATTTTCTTCAAAGTCACGCTTGAAAGATTGAGCAGTTTCCATATTAACATCCATGGCTGCAAAAACTAGGGCAAAGTTATCTTCTGCAATTGCCTCTAACTAAGGTTTTCATACGTTTTCTTGACCCATTCTTTTAATAGTCAACCTGACCATGCACTCGATCCGAGATACATTTGTATTCAGACCCTGAAATCATATTTAAATCTGCCCTGAAAGTAGCGGTGAGCTATTTGAGCCTTGCATTAGCTCTCATACATGTCAATCAGATCCAACAACCCTGTATCTTTACCAGATCTTATTATCAATTCCTGATTTTCCTTCAAATATTGGATGCCCCTGAATTCTAACATTTATTTTGCTGGTGTATGAACTGTCTATTGACCAGACTGTTGGTATCCACAATTACCATTTCGAAATCACACTATTGGATTAATAACCACAGTCTATTTCTTCTTGGTTATGATACAATCGCCATAATGATGCAGCCTATCATTTTAAAAATGTTTTAAAATCGTGAAGAATAAGGCTCAAACTAAACAAGTCCCTCCAAACAACATCACTCTAGTTTTTAAACAAACTGCAAAGAATTATTATTGAACATTATATTCCTAAAGGAGGCTGTAATTCTACATGCATTAATATATACATTTGACATCGCTAGAGAGTAAATATTTTATTGCTTAGAGTAGAGTGCAGATACAGTTTGATATATTTGCTAAAATGAATATATCACTGACAAAGCTTGGACAGAGAAGTTCAGTCAATGTTTATATCCACTCTGGACTTCTCTTTTTACTATTGGATAAACAATTCTATGAACTTCTATCACTGCTTTGCAAGCGTAAGGGCCGTCAGCCATAGTAATGGAAGTTTGGGTGATGAATATATTCATATACTTATGATACCAAGTCTTTCAATATACTGAAGTCTATTGTAAGCCGGGAAAATTAATGCATGTATTTTAATTGATCTCCGTATCTTAATGAGAATGCACAAGTGAACCGCAAGGTTTTTGTGTGCATTTTGTAGTTTTCCTCCATGCAGTGAAATCAAACCTGCACTCTCTACATTGATTCCCGGTAGATTTCCTCTTCAAACTGGGTATCCTTGGGGTATAAAATTTTTCTCAGCTACCTCTGGCAGTGGTCCAGGTGAAACCTTTTCTCGTGGGGCATTCTCGTGTCTGGTAGTGGATTGAACACAGTCCAAGTATGAATGCAGCAGGACCATCATCCCCTTTACGTCTTGCCTTGTAAAGCTATTGGCCTCAGACCATCATCTCCTTTCCATGGATATTCTCTACAGTTCTATGTCACTATTTTAACTTTTCTTAAGTCACGGGAGACATGTCTACCTATTTTCTATTTGTGTTTTTAAACTTCTCCACTTTGGCCTCACCATATTCTTTCTTTTTCTTCTATGGATGTAGCGATGTGTGGTCTTCATTTATAAACCACTTTGAAGTTTGACACCTGACCTTCGCCCTCTTAATATCTTGGCCTTATTGTGCTCACTCAAAAGAGTCACTTTTAATGATCTCTCCTTGCCTTATTTCTAGTGCCACTTCCCACTCTTTCAACAACTTGAATTGTGCCTACCCAACTCATCATGTCTTTTTAGCAAGCCCGTCGCTACATCTGTGGTGTCCTCCTTCTCACCTCTTTCCTAAATGCCCTTCTTAATGATGTTCATGGTCCTCTTTTGTCTTTCTTGCTTTTCTTGGATTATGCATCTAACATCTTTAGTTGTCATGACTTTGTCTGCACATGTTCTTGGTCGATTGTCAACAATTTCTAGCCTTGTCTGGGAAGTTTTGACAGGTTCTTTAATTTGTGTCTGCCTCTTTCACTTTTCTTACTAGTGCCTTCGTTTGTGCTAGAGCTTTTAACTTTTTGTTTTTGACTCCCCTTCTTTGTCTTCGTTTCATCCTTGTTGACTTTTAGTAGTTTCCTGCCCATTGCCTTTGAATATTCCTCCAACTGCATGACATGTGGTTTCAATACCTTACTCTCAATTTTAGCCTTTCTTCCATATGCTTCAAGGCTTTGAGTTGTTTTTTTCATTTTCCCTCGGTTTTTCCATGTTATCTTCATGGACATGATTTACTCTGCCTACATGGATAGTTCCTCAGGGGTTTGGGTATCAAAGGTGTAGTTGTGGGGCATGCTATAGGGGATTCTGTGTTGATCTTCGAGACTTGGAAATCCTGCTCCTTTTGAGAACTCTTAATCTATGTCGACCTTATCAAAATGTTGCAATAGCTAAGAATCCCCAAGACTTCAAGTGCAGATTAGAACGAGACACCCCCTATGATCTCACATGTTTGTAAAGAAGCCCATAGACACGTAGTGCGGAGCACCATTGTAGATTCAATAAATGGATGGAGGAGAAAGGGGAAGTGCCGCTACAACTTACAAGTGGGGGTGAGGGAGGGAGGGAGGGGAAATTGTGGGGTACAATGGGAGAGTATATAGTTTTTTAGTTCTTCACGGGAGTAGACATGTAGTGCAAGAGGGATTGGGGGATGAGGAATGTAGTGGCAGACTGAAGGGGGTGTTGTGGTGTGTTGGGGAGAAGAGGGAGAATGGGAAACAAAGTTGAATACGAGAAGGGGAGATGTGGGTGCTGGGGGATGTGGGGGATGGGGAGCGTAGTTGAATATGAGAGAGGGTGTCATGGGTGTTGGGGGATGGGGCTAGGGCTCTTGTAGGTTTGTAGTTTCTTATGGTATCAGACGTTAGGTACTGGAGTTTAAACTTTATTTGTTAGCATGGATGAAAGCCGACTTGGACAGTTGGGTATGTGATGGTTACATCTAGGATTGCCTACATAGTGGGAAAATTCTGCCCTGGGGTATGCTATATGACCAACCAAACCACCTATAGAGACTCTTCACTAATGTTCAACATCATATGCTCATAGGACACCATTATAAGATGTAGCCTAGTCTTTGTGATTCCCATATGATTCCATGACTTGATCACATAACTCGGGTCATAAGCTTTTACCTTGTTGACCAGAAAGATTGTTGCTAATATTCAATCAATAGGGTTTTTGCAAACAACATAGCACGTTTCTACTGATTGAATTTCTTCTATCCTAACATCTGTAAATGTGTTTAATGACAATATAATGAAGAAATATTGATCCATAACCATCTTCACCAATTGTATGTGAGCAAATGTTTTGTAGTGATCCATTATCTCTGAAAATATTTTCCAACTCAATACATCAACCCATTTTTTTTTAACTTTTATCGTAGGTTATGATGATTACATATGCACATAAATGTATAAAAATCACATGCACATCATTACAAATATGACATGAAATCATGTGGACAAAAGCTGTGATGCAAATCTAGGGAAGCAAATTTCTTCCAACTTCTTTCTAGTTGTATTGACCTTCCAAGAGTATCTTGGGAGGCAATTCCCATTCAGTTCCCAAGATCTTGCACCTATGCTGAATTTTGGGTGCAACTAGGGGGCCAATCTGATAATTCTGCTTATTTGATTGCCCTCATCAAGATAGAAATTGTGTGGCAATTACCAGGGTGACTCTATGGCAGTTGCTACCATGTAATCTCCTTGAGATCATTGAATGTAAGCCACATCTCTTCTCAAGCCTCACAAGTGGCTTGATAGATTCCATTATCAATCTCCCATTCAAGGCCAGATCAGTGGATTCTTTACTTTTGTGAGGTTGGATTCAAACTTGGATGTTATGAGAAGCTCCGTTATCTCTTCCTCATTCACCTCTTCTTGCAGTGATTCAAACTTTGTTATAAATTTGTGAACTATTGAGTTCTGTTAGTTAGGCTGTCAGTTTGCTATGGGCATCAATCTGGTTTGTAGTTGTTTAGTATTTGGTTATATTTTAAAGCTATTTTATGTTATGTATAGAATATAATTTGTTTTGGATGGAGATGTCTTATGCAACTCTCGTACTTTGCAAATTTTATAGGCAAGAGAGTTACTTTGCATATTTATTTGGAGTGAAAGAGCCGGACTTCTATGGAGCCATTGTAAGTTCTCAATTCCTCATGACACTTTCAACTAAATCTGGATTCCTAATGCAGATATGTTTAGATAGTTGATACAGATTAGAGTCACATATTTCATTTGACATTAAGCTTTTAGATACCTTTACCTAATTGATTTTTCAAGCAATTCATTTTTGTGCGGTGATCATCAAGTAAATTGTTTCCTCTTTACAACATTTCAATTTGGTGACCATCTTTTTTTCTAGATTATGAAGCTGAAGTTGGGGTGGATTTTTTTTGTTTGTTTTTATTTTCTATTTTTAATTTTAAAACGTTTAAATTCTATTTTATTTTTATGTTTATTTTGTTACCTTTGATACTGAATCTCAAAGGATTGATAAAAGAGGAATAAGTTAGATGCTTTATCTTCTTCGGTCTTCACTTATGGAATCTCAATCATAAATTTGATTGTTGTCATTGAAGAGCTATTTAAAAGACCCTATATCACAACAGAACTCGTTGTCTAAATTCATCAATGCAAGCAAGAGAGCCATGAGTTAAAAATAATTTGGTACAAAGCACAAAATGTATCTGGGTCCACGGTCATTTTTCTCAAACAAATCATGAATCAAAGTCATGTAGTGCCAATTGCAAGGCACATTGGATTCTTTGAGAGGTATCTAACTGTCAAAGAAGCTGCCTTTTTGGAAGGGACACATTCTAAATTCAGAAGTATCAAGATAAGTTTTAAATATGCAGAGTAAGTGTTGCCAAAGGCTCAAGGCTAAGCAGGGAGTGGTCCTTCCTAGAAACCTTGGAAGCAAAGTGGTCATGGGAGTGCTTACACATAAATTCATGTATACTTTTATATTTTATAATACATATGTATTAAAAAAAGGTGCAACCTAATTCTTTTTTGAGGAAAATCGCATGGGGAAACTGAATGGATTCTTCCCCACATTTGTGAAAGACATCGCTTGTAATCCTGTCAATGTAGACTAGTGCACCTAATCCAAGGGGATTCAAGCCGGGAACATGCTGGCACAAAACTAGCCAAATGCCTAACAACACTGGTG
>LPNX011081199.1:23313-36442 GCA_001517045.1 Pseudotsuga menziesii
GAGTATGCAAAGCTATAATCAAATTTCAATTCCAAGAAGATAGTCAATATTAAAACTGCGTCGTGTAGTTTCACTAGTGTTTGGCTTAAAGGAGGTGAACATAGCTATGAACATCATGAAATTTTGTGAGCACTCTTATCTACCAAATTGTCATCAAATTTTAATTCCAAGAAATTGGTCAAAATGAAACTTCGTCATGTGATTTCACTAATTTTTGTCTTAAAAGGGGTGAAAATAGTTCGTGACATAACGAACTTGGTGTGCATGCTTGTGTATCAAATGGGCATCCAAATCTATGATCAAATTTCAATTCCAAGAAACTGTTCACAAGTGAAACTTCATTGCACGGTTTCGCTAGCGTTGAACTTAAACGAGGTCAAAATAGCTTGGAACGTTGCGAAAGTTGGTGTGCACGCTTATCTGTCAAACGAGCAACCAAATCTATCATCGAGTATTAGTTTCGAGAAGCTGTTCAAAAGTGAATCTCCGCCATGCAACTTCCCTAGGGTTTGGCTTAAAGGAGGTGAAAATAGCTCTTAACATGATGAAATTTTGCGTGCACACTTATCTATGAAATGGGAATCTAAATCTATGATTGAATTTTAATTCTGAGAAATTGGTCAAAAATGAAACTCGATAGTGCAGTTTCACTAAGGTTGGGCTTAAAGGGGGTGAAAATAGCTCATAACATCGTGAAATTTGGTGTATAGGCTTGTCTATCAAATGGGACTCAGGACATCGTGAAAGTTGGCGTCCACGCTTGTCTTTGAACTGTGCATCCAAATAAATGGTCAAATTTCAATTCCAAGAAATTGGTTAAAAGTGAAACTCCACTGTGTGATTTCACTAGGGTTGGGTTTAAGAGAGTCAAAATAACTCAAAACGTTGCGAAAGTGGGCATGCACGCTTATCTATCAAACGGGCATCGAAATCTACGATCAAATTTCAATTTCGAGAAGTTAGTCAAAAGAGAAACTTTGTCGTGCGGTTTCGCTATGGTTTGGCTTAAAGGAGGTATAAATACCTTTGAAAAATGGTGAAAGTTAGCGTGCATGCTTGTCTACCAAATGGTCATCTAAATCTATGATCAAATTTTAATTCCGATAAATTGGTCAAAAGTGAAACTTCATCATGCGGTTTCGCTATGGTTGGGCTTAAATGGGGTGAAAATAGCTCAAAACATCACAAAAGTTGGCCTGCATGCTTGTCTATCAAATGGGCATCCAAATCTATGATCAAATTTCAATTCCGTGAAATTGGTCAAAAGTGAAACTCCGTCGTGCGGTTTCTCTAGGGTTGGGTTTAAAAGGGATCAAAATAGCTCGAGCGTTGTGAAAGTTGGCATGCACGCTTGTCAATCTATGTTCATTTCATTTAAATCTATGATCAAATTTTATTTCCAGGAAATCGGTCAAAAGTGAAACTTTGTCGTGCTATTTTGCTATGGTATGGCTTAAATGGGGTGAAATTTGCACAAAACGTCATGAATTTGACGTGCACGCTTGCCTATGAAATGGACATCCAAATCAATGATCAAATTTAATTATGAGAAATTGATCAAAAGTGAAACTCTGTCATCCGGTTTCGCAAGTGGTGGTCTTAAAGGGGGTCAAAATAGCTAGGAACGTTGCCAAAGTTGTTGTGCATATAAATCTATAGTCAAATTTTAATTTCGAGAAATTGGTCAAAAGTGAAACTCCATCATCCAGTTTCTTAAAGGTTTGACTTAAATGGGGTGAAAATAAGTTAGAACATCACAAAAGTTGGTGCACACACTTGTCCATCAAATGGGCATCCAAATCTATGATCAAATTGCAATTCAAAGAAATAGGTCAAAAGTGAAACCATTTCGTGCATTTTTGCTAGGGTTGGGTTTAAAAGGGGTCTAAATTGCTCCAAACATGGCAAAAGTTGAATTGCATGCTTGTTTGCCAAATCGTCATCAAAATCTATGATCAAATTTTAATTCTGAGAAATTGGTCTAAGTGAAACTTTGTCATGCAGTTTCGCTAAGGTTGGGCCTAAAGGGGGTGAAAATAACTTGGAACATCGTGAAAGTTGGCGTGCACACTTGTCTATCAAATGGGCATCAAAATCTATGTTCAAATTTCAATTCAAAGAAATTGGTGTGTTTTCACTAGGGTTGGGTTTAAAAGAAGTCTAAATAGCTCCGAACATGGCAGAAGTTGTAGTGCATGCTTGTCTACCAAATAGTCATCTAAATCTATGATCAACTCTTAATTTCGAGAAATTGGTCTAAAGTGAAACTTTGTTATGCAGTTTCACTAAGGTTGTGCTTAAAGGGGATGAAAATAGCTCGGAACATCACGAAATTTGGCGTGCTTTCTTGTTTATCAAATGGGCATGTGAATCTATGATCAAATTTCAATTTCAAAAAATTGTACAAAAGTGAAACTTTGTCATGCAATTTCACTAGAGTTGGGCTTAAACGAGGTCAAAATAGCTCGAAACGTTGCGAAAGTTGGCGTGCACGCTTCTTTATCAAATGATCATCTAAATCTATGATTAAATTGTCCTGAAAGTTGGTGTGCATGCTTTTCTATCAGTTGGGCATCCAAATCCATGATTAAATTTCAATACTAAGAAATTGCTCAAAAGTGAAACCTCTGTGGTGCGTTTTCACTAGAGTTGGGCTTAATGGTCCAAATAGCTAAAAATATTTCAAAAGTTGGCATGCACGTTTTTCTATGAAATGAGCATGCAAATATATGATCAAACATCAATTCAGAGAAATTGGTCAAAAGTGAAACTATGTTGTGCAGTTTTGTTAGGGTTAGGCATATAGGGGGTCAAAATAGCTCGAAATGTTGTGAAAGTTGGCATGCACATTCGTTTATCAAATGGGCATCCAAATCTATGATTAAATTTAAATTTCAACAAGTTAGTCAAAAGTGAAACTCGTCACCCGGTTTCGCTGGGGTTTGGCTTAAAGGAGGTAGAAATAACTCCGAACATGGCGAAAGTTGGCGTTCACTCTTGTCTACCAAATGGGCATCTAAATCTATGATTAAATTTTAATTCTGAAAAATTGGTCACAAGTGAAATTTCATCGTGCGGTTTCACCAAGGTTGGCCTTAAGGGGGTTGAAAATAGCTTGGAACACCACAAAAGTTGTCGTGCATGCTTTTCTATGAAATGGGCATCCAAATCAATGATCACATTTCAATTCCAAGAATTTGCTCAAAAGTGAAACTCCGTCCTGTGGTTTCCCCAGTGTTGGGTTTAAAGGGTTAATAACGTTGGCGTGTATGCTTGTTTATCCCATGTGCATCCAAATTTATGATCGAATTTTAATTTCAAGAAATTAGTCAAAAGATAAACTCCATTTCGTGGTCTCGCTAAGGTTTTGCTTAAAGGAGATGAGAATAGCTCTAAACATGGTAAAAGTTGGCATGCACTCTTATCTACCGAATGGGCATCTAAATATATGATCAAATTTTAATTCTGAGAAATTGGTCAAATGTGAAACTTCATTGTGTGGTTTCTCAAAGGTTGGGTTTAAAGGAGTTGAAATTAAATTGGAACATTGCTAAAGTTGGTTGCATGTATATCAAACGGGTATGCAAAGCTATAATCAAATTTCAATTCCAAGAAGATAGTCAATATTGAAACTGCGTCATGTGGTTTCACTAGTGTTTGGCTTAAAGGAGGTGAACATAGCTATGAACATCATGAAATTTTGTGAGCACTCTTATCTACCAAATGGTCATCAAATTTTAATTCCAAGAAATTGGTCAAAAATGAAACTTCGTCTTGCGATTTCACTAAGTTTCAGCTTAAAAGGGGTGAAAATAGTTTGTGACATCACAAATTTGGTGTGCATTCTTGTCTATCAAATGGGCATCCAAATCTATGATCAAATTTCAATTCCAAGAAACTGTTCACAAGTGAAACTTCGTTGCACGGTTTCACTAGCGCTGATCTTAAATGGGGTCAAAATAGCTTGGAACGTTGCTAAAGTTGGTGTGCACGCTTGTCTATCAAACGAGCAACCAAATCTATAATCAAGTATTAGTTTCGAGAAGCTTTTCAAAAGTGAATCTCTGCCATGCGACTTCCCTAGGGTTTCGCTTAAAGGAGGTCAAAATAGCTCTTAACATGGTGAAAGTTTGAGCGCACGCTTGTCTACCAAATGGGAATCTAAATCTATGATTGAATTTTAATTCTAAGAAATTGATCAAAAGTGAAACTCGATAGTGCAATTTCACTAAGGATGGGATTAAAGGGGGAGAAAATAGCTCATAACGTCGTGAAAGTTGGTGTACATGATTGTCTATCAAATGGGACTCCAAATCTATTATCGAATTTCAATTACGAGAAATTGCTAAAAATTGAATTCTAAGCTATTTTGACCCCCTTTAAGCCCAACCCTAGCGATACCGCACAATGGAGTTTCACCCCCTTTGTGTGTTTTTACTATGGCTTGGTTTAAAAAGTGTCTAAATAACTCTGAACATGGTGTAATTTTGAATGCATGCTTGTCTACCAAATGGTCATCTAAATCTATGATCAAATTTTAATTTTGGAGAAATTGGTCTAAAGTGAAACTCCATCGTGTGATTTCGCTAAGTTGGGGCTTCAAGGGGATGAAATAGCTTGGACCGTCATGAAAATTAGTGTGCACTCTTGTCTATCAAATGGGAATTCAAATTTATTTTCAAATCTCAATTCCAAGAAATCACTCAAAATTGAAACTCTGTCGTACGATTTCGATAGGGTTGGGATTAAAGGGGTCAAAGTAGATCCAAATGTTGTGAAAGTCGGTGTGCAAGCTTGTTATCCAACCCGCATCCAAATCCATGATCAGATTTCAATTCTGAGAAGTTGGTCAAATTTGAAACTTTGTCATGTGGGTTTGCTAGGGTTTGGCTTAAAGGAGGGGAAAATAGCTCCAAACATCGTGAAACTTAACGTGCACTCTTATATACCAAATGGCCATCTAAATCTATGAACAAATTTTAATTAAGGGAAATTGGTCAAAAGAGAAACTTTTTCGTGTGGTCTAGCTAAGGCTTGGCTTAAATGGGGTGAAAATAGCTCAGGACATCGGGAAAGTTGGTATCCACGCTTGTCTTTGAATTGTGCATCCAAATAAATGGTCAAATTTCAATTCTGAGAAATTGGTTAAAAGTGAAACTCCACTGTGTGATTTCACTAGGGTTGGGTTTAAAGAGAGTCAAAATAACTCGAAACATTGTGAAAGTGGGCGTGCACGCTTGTCTATCAAACGGGCATCCAAATCTATGATGAAATTTCAATTTCGAGAAGTTAGTCAAAAGAGGAACTTTGTCGTGCAGTTTCACTATAGTTCGGCTTAAAGGAAGTATAAATACCTCCGAAAAATGGTGAAAGTTAGTGTGCATGCTTGTCTACCAAATGGTCATCTAAATCTATGATCAAATTTTAATTCCGACAAATTGGTCAAAAGTGAAACTTCATCATGCAGTTTCGCTATGGTTGGGCTTAAATGGGGTGAAAATAGCTCAAAACATCGCAAAAGTTGGCCTGCATGCTTGTCTATCAAATTGTTAGTTTTTGTACCTAGGCAGATGTTCCCTAGGTGACTTAATTTTTGCCTAAGTCACTTTAAGAGGGAAAAAGGTGACCCTCACATTAAATATCACTTAATGAGACTTTATAACCATAAAGTCACTTTTTGATAAATTTAAGTGAGTGAGTAATTTTATTTATGTGAATTAAATAAAAGGGATTTTTACTCTCATTGATTCTCATCCATTGGATTAGATCTCTTTTCCACCGTTGGATTAGAAACTCACTTAGGTCAAACAAAAAGCATGAGGGAGGCAAAAGGACAATTACTTTTCATTTTCAAGAGAAGAGAAGGAAGAGCTGAGAGAGAAGGATTTTTGAGCTAGGGTTTTGGCACATTTTCCAGGAAAAATTTATGCACAGAAATCGAGGAGTACAGGGCATTAACTCAGGCACAGAAATCGAGAAGATAGTACGGCCTCATTAATGTTGTACGGCTGCACTCTGCTTGCACAGAAATCGAGGGATAGTACGGCTCATTAAATTCTGTACGGTTTGCAATAATTTTCCAACATAGAAATCGAGGAGTTTTGGGTCTGTACGGCCTGCATTAATTGCTGTACGGACAGCATTAAATTTGCTCACATTTTGAAGGTACGGACGGCACATGAATCGAGGGTACGGCCATGCAATAAATGTTGTACAATTTCTGCACAGAAATCGAGGTCAGTTTGAAGTTTACGGCCTGCATTTATTGCTGTTTGGTTGGCTCAGAAATCGAGGAGCTGTTCATGCACAGAAATCGAAAAAGTTTGCTGCTGGTCAAATTCTGGGTTGAGATAAGTTGGAATATTTGACTGTAAATTTAATGTCTGATTTTTTTGCTGAAGGAAATAATAAATCTCTCCTCTCTCTGACTGGTTTTCCCCATGGGGGTTTTTCCAGGGCTGATTAGCCAAAAATATCTGAGTCAAATCTTTTATTGTGTGACTGTCCAAATGTTTATTTCTGCCTGTTAGTAGTTTTCTGTGTGTTTAAAATTGTTCAGAAAATTTTTTGTAAGTAGCTTCAAGCCTATGCAAAACTGGATGAAGGGAAAAAACACTAAATGTGCATTTAAACCAGCAAGCAGTAAACTCAGATTTTCTACACAAATGGGCATCCGAATCTATGATCAAATTTCAATTCTGTGAAATTGGTCAAAAGTGAAACTCCATCGTGGGGTTTCTCTAGGATAGGGTTTAAAAGGTGTCAAAATAGCTCGAGCATTACGAAAGTTGGCATGTACGCTTATCCATCTATGTTCATTTAAATCTATGATCAAATTTTAATTCCAGGAAATCGGT
Source organism: Pseudotsuga menziesii (assembly GCA_001517045.1). Lineage (NCBI taxonomy): Eukaryota > Viridiplantae > Streptophyta > Pinopsida > Pinales > Pinaceae > Pseudotsuga > Pseudotsuga menziesii. Next base: position 30,171 of record LPNX011081199.1, read on the forward strand.
CAAAAGTGAAACTTCGTCGTGCTATTTTGCTATGGTATGGCTTAAATGGGGTGAAATTTGCTCAAAACGTCATGAATTTGACGTGCACGCTTGCCTATGAAATGGACATCCAAATCAATGATCAAATTTAATTATGAGAAATTGATCAAAAGTGAAACTCTGTCATGCGGTTTCGCAAGTGTTGGACTTAAAGGGGGTCAAAATAGCTAGGAACGTTGCAAAAGTTGCCGTGCATATAAATCTATAGTCAAATTTTAATTCCAAGAAATTGGTCAAAAGTGAAACTCCGTCATTCGGTTTCTCAAAGGTTTGGCTTAAAGGGGGTCAAAATAAGTTAGAACATCACAAAAGTTGGTGTGCACACTTGTCCATCAAATGGGCATCCAAATCTATGATCAAATTTCAATTCAGAGAAATAGGTCAAAAGTGAAACCATTTCATGCATATTTTCTAGGGTTGGGTTTAAAAGGGATCTAAATTGCTCCAAACATGGCAGAAGTTGTAGTGCATGCGTGTCTACCAAATCGTCGTCAAAATCTATGATCAAATTTTAATTCTGAGAAATTGGTCTAAGTGAAACTTTGTCATGTAGTTTCGCTAAGGTTGGGCTTAAAGGGGGTGAATATAGCTCAGAACATCATGAAATTTGGTGTGCTTTCTTGTTTATCAAATGGGCATGTGAATCTATGATCAAATTTCAATTTCAAGAAATTGTACAAAAGTGAAACTTCGTCATGCAGTTTCGCTAGAGTTGGGCTTAAACGGGGTCAAAATAGCTCAAAACGTTGTGAAAGTTGGCGTGCACGCTTGTTTATCAAATTATCATCTAAATATATGATTAAATTGTCCTGAAAGTTGGTGTGCACGCTTTTCTATTAGTTGGGCTTCCAAATCTATGATTAAATTTCAATACTAAGAAATTGCTCAAAAGTGAAACCTCCGTCGTGCGTTTTCGCTATGGTTGGGCTTAATGGTCCAAATAGCTCAAAATATTTCAAAAGTTGGCGTGCATGCTTTTCTATGAAACGAGCATGCAAATATATGATCAAACATCAATTTAGAGAAATTGGTCTAAAGTGAAACTATGTTGTGCAGTTTCGTTAAGGTTCGGCACAAAGGGGGTCAAAATAGCTCAAAATGTTGTGAAAGTTGGCGTGCACACTCGTCTATCAAACAGGCATCCAAATCTATGATCGAATTTAAATTTCAACAACTTGGTCAAAAGTGAAACTCGTCACCCGGTTTCGCTAGGGTTTGGCTTAAAGGAGGTGGAAATAACTCCGAACATGGTGAAAGTTAGCGTTCACTCTTGTCTACCAAATGGGCATCTAAATCTATGATTAAATTTTAATTCTGAGAAATTGGTCAAAAGTGAAATTTCATGGTGTAATTTCTCCAAGGTTGGCCTTAAGGGGGTTGAAAATAGCTTGGAACACCACAAAAGTTGGCGTGCATGCTTTTGTATGAAATGGGCTTCCAAATCAACGATCACATTTCAATTCCAAGAAATTGCTCTAAAGTGAAACTCCGTCGTGTGGTTTCCCAAGTGTTGGGTTTAAAGGGTTAAAAGTAGCTCGGAATTAAAATTTGATCATAGATTTAGATGACCATTTCATAGACAAGCATGCACGCTAACTTTCACCATTTTTCAGAGGTATTTATACCTCCTTTAAGCCAAACCATAGCAAAACTGCACGACAAAGTTTCTCTTTTGACTAACTTCTCAAAATTGAAATTTGATCATAGATTTGGATGCCCGTTTGATAGACAACCATGCACACCCACTTTTCGCAACGTTTCGAGTTATTTTGAATCTCTTTAAACACAACCCTAGTGAAATCACACAGTGGACTTTCACTTGTAACCAATTTCTTGGAATTGAAATTTGACCATTTATTTGGATGCACAATTCAAAGACAAGTGTGGACAGCAACTTTCGCGATGTCCTGAGCTATTTTCACCCCATTTAAGCCAAACCTTAGCTGGACCACACGACGAAGTTTCTCTTTTGACCAAATTCCCTTCATTAAAATTTGATCATAGATTTAGATGCCCATTTGGTATATAACAGTGCACGCTAAGTTTCACGATGTTTAGAGCTATTTTCACCTCCTTTAAGCCAAACCCTAGCAAACCAGCATGACAAAGTTTCACCTTTGACCAACTTCTCATAATTGAAATTTGATCTAGATTTGGATGCAGGTTGGATAACAAGCTTGCACACCAACTTTCACAACATTTGGATCTGTTTTGAACCCTTTAATCCCAACCCTATCGAAACCATACGATGGAGTTCCAATTTTGAGTGATTTCTTGGAATTGAGATTTAAAAATAAATTTGAATGCCCATTTGAGAGGCAAGAGTGCACACCAACTTTCACGACATTCCAAGCTATTTCACCCCCTTGAATCCCAACCTTAGCGAAACCGCACAATGGAGTTTCACTTTAGACCAATTTCTCCAAAATTAAAATTTGATATTAGATTTAGATGACCATTTGGTAGACAAGCATGCATTCAAACTTACACCATGTTCAGAGTTATTTAGACACTTTTTAAACCCAGCCATAGTAAAAACACACAAAGGGGGTGAAACTCCACAATGTGGTATTGCTAGGGTTGGGCTTAAAAAGGGGGTCAAGATAGCTTAGAATTCAATTTCGAGCAATTTCTCGTAATTGAAATTGGATAATAGATTTGGAATCCCATTTGATAGACAAGCCTGGACACCAACTTTCACGACTTTATGAGCTATTTTCACCCCCTTTAAGCCCAAACTTAGTGAAACTGCACTGTCGAGTTTCAATTTTGACCAATTTCTCAGAATTAAAATTCAATCATAGATTTAGATTTCCATTTGGTAGACAAGCGTGCACGCAAACTTTCACCATGTTAAGAGCTATTTTCACCTCCTTTAAGCCAAACCCTAGGGAAGCCGCATGGCGGAGATTCACTTTTGAACAGCTTCTCGAAACTAAAACTTGATGATAGATTTGGTTGCCCATTTGATAGACATGCGTGCACACCAACTTTCGTAACGTTCCAAGCAATTTTGACCTCGTTTAATGTCAACGCTAGCGAAACCGTGCAACGAAGTTTCACTTGTGAACAATTTCTTGGAATTGACATTTGATTATAGATTTGGATGCCCATTTGATCAAATTTTAATTATGAGAAATTGGTCAAAATTGAAACTTCGTCATGTGGTTTCGCTAAGGATGGGCTTAAAGGTGGTGAAAATAGTTCAAAACGTCACAAAATTTGGAGTGCACACTTTTCTATGAAATGGGCATCCAAATCTATTATCAAATTTCAATTCCAAGAAATTGCTTTACCCTAAATGGGGTCAAAATAGCTTGGAACGTTGTGGAAGTTAGTGTGCATTCTTGTCTATCAAACGGGCATCCAAATCTATGATCAAATTTCAATTTCGAGATGTTGGTCAAAATTGAAACTTCGTCGTGCAATTTCGCTGGGGTTTGGCTTAAAGGAGGAGAAATAGTCCTGAACATGGTGAAAGCTGGCGTGCACACTTGGCTACCAAATGGGCATCTAAATAATTATGATTAAAGTTTATTTCCAAGAAATTGGTCAAAAGTGAAACTCCAATGTGTGGTTTCGCTAAGGTTGGGCTTAAAGGGGATGAATATAGTTCGAAACATCGTGAAAGTTGGCATGCACGCTTGTCTATCAAATGGGCATCCAAATATATTATTAAATTTCATTTCCCAGAAATTGCTCAAAAGTGAAACTCTACATGCAGCTTCACTAGGGTTGGTCTTAAAGGGGGTAAAAATAGCTCAAAACGTTGCGAAAGTTGGCGTGCACGCTTATTTATCCAACGCGCATCTAAATCTATGATCAAACTTCAATTCTGAGAATGGGTTCAAATGTGAAACTATGTCATGCGGGTTCACTAGGGTTTGGATTAAAGGAGGTGAAAATAGATCTCAGCATCCTAAAAGTTGGTGTGCACGCTTATTTGCAAAATTAGCATCTAAATATATGATCAAATTTTAACTCTGAGAAATTGGTAAAAAGTGAAACTTTGTAGTGTGGTTTCACTAAGGGTTGGCTTAAATGAGATTAAAATATCTTAGGACATTGCAAAAGCTGGTGTGCACACTTGTGTATGAATTGCGCGTCCAGATCAATGATCAAATTTCAATTCTGAGAAATTGGTCAAAAGTGATACTTCGTCATGCACTTTCACTAAGGTTGCACTTAAAAGGAGTCAAAATAGCTCAAAACATCGTGAAAGTTGTGCATGCTTGTTTATTGAAATGGGTACCTAAATCCACTTTCAAATTTCAATTCTAAAAAAAGTCGACAAAAGTGCATCTTTTCAACCTTGGTTTGACCATCCTTGAAGGAGGGTCAAAATAGCTCCAAATCTCATAAAAATAGGTTTCCATGCCTATCTTTGAAATGGGTATCTAAATCTTCTTTAAAATTTTAATTTTGAGAAATTGGAAAAATGCAATGTTTTAGGCCTTGTTTTTACGAATTTTGACGGCGGTCCGAAATGGCTTGCAATCCTCCAAAAATCTACATGTAGGCTTATCTCTCAAATGGGTACCTAAATACCACTAGTACAAAATGAGGAATTAGCTACTAGGTGACTAAAAATTCTAGTCACCACAGGTTTTTCAAGTGATTTACTACTAAATATGAGCAATTTTGAGTGACCCAACTATAAACGACTAAAATTAACGACTAATTTAGTCACCAGTTAACAAATATGACTAGATAATAAGTGACAGAGTTAAAAATGACTAACATAAACGACTAATTTAGTCACGGCATAAAAAATGACTAGCTAGAAGAATATGAATTAGTCATTTATGTTAGTCATTTTTAATTGTGTCATGGAAAATTACAAATTTGACAATGAAGTGTAAAATTTGTAAATTGTCTACCTTCTATTAGTAATATTGGCACCATGCACCTCGATCTTCAGAGATCTAACAAAGCAATTGCACGAATTTTCTCTTGACCATATTTATCGCTGCTGCACCATTGAAGCAAACCCAGTTAAGCGCGTTCCAAAGGAAAATTAAGTTCCTACATCAATTACGAATTAGGTACTAGAACTAGTACCATATCGATACCTAGCTAGAAGCATCATAGCCCTACATCCCCTCGAGAACCGACCATTCGGATGCGCCTCATTCATGTAGACTTAACAAATGCATCCAATGCATGGCCAAAAAAACACGTCAACTTTGAATCTGTGAGTTGAAGGTATCGTTCGACCCCAGCTAGTAATCCCCTATTTTTGCACTCGATACACTATTTTTTTAGATGATAGGCCGGTTCAGTATCTCACAGTGACCAGTCGAATCACTTCAAATGTATGGTTCTTGCCGCTCAGATCGTGTTCATCACTCCAATCAATAACCGGTTGTTATGGATTTTTACAAGTCTCAATGCTGCCAGAGTTACTGCTTCCACTTTACATTTGCAATTATAACCATCTCTAGCCTATGCACTCATAACCATATGAATTTTGATATTTCAGCCTAGGAAAAGCATGAGCACCCTCCTGCAATGCCACCATTTGCAAAGGTCACTGATTTTTGCACATCGACATTCCACACATGCTCCAAAGGAAAACTAAAGTAGACATTAGAAGAAGTGACTAAACTTTGCAAGGAGGTTTACTTGTTGCAGATGTCATTATAGAGCAAGTGTCAACTTCAATACCTTCAACCCACATATCCGAAGTTGACGTGTTTTTTTTTGCCATGCATTGGATGCATTTGTTAAGTCTACGTGCAGGAGGCGCATTCAAATGGTCGATTCTTGAGGGGATGTAGGGCCCTCATCTGTGGCTATTGTTGGTCGTCATCCCGAAGAGTATCAATCATAGTCAATGATTTGGCTGAAAAGTGGCGACGATGATCGACTTCCAAGCCAAATCGTCGACTCCGTAGGCTACTCCATTTATAAAACTAAACAACTTATATGATAATTATTAAAAAAATATAATATATAACCAATTAACATAATTTATATAATAAAAATAAAACAAAATTATATAATAATAAAAAAAACAAAAAAGTCTATATAATTTATATAATAAAATAATAAAAATAAAAAATAAAAAACAAAAAAAATCTATATAATTTATATAAAAAAATAATAAAAATAAAACAAAAAACAATATAAAAAAAACAAAAAAAACTATTTACATTTGCAGCAAGAATCAACTCTTAACCCAACAGCTCTCTACCCACCTCAATTACTTTCCCTTTCACGCTCCCCTCAAG
>LPNX011081205.1:0-36763 GCA_001517045.1 Pseudotsuga menziesii
AAAAATGAACCTAGCCTTTCCATTTTAATGTGTGTGGGATAATGTCTTAAGCGTCGCTTTCCATTTTAAATAATAAACCGATTACGACAAATTATTAAATCATTGAGAAAACATTAGTAAATTATTAAATGATTGAAGCGCCGTCGCTTAAGCGGCGCTTAGAGGAGGATAGCCGTCGCTTAAGCAACGCTTAGGAGGAGAGACGTCGCTTAAGCGACGCTTGAAAGCCTAGCCGTCGCTTAAGCGACGCTAATCACCATCATTACAAAAAAAAAAATTATCTTCCTGATTTTTGGCACTGTTAAAATAAAAAATCCGCGCGCCGTCGGAAAAAACCGTCGCATTTTGGATCGAAATCTAGTAGTGCCAGGTATACCTGACTGAAGACTGGCCAAAGACCATTAATCTGGACCTAATTCAGACACTGAAAAGAATGCTGGTGCCTGGCAAGAGTTTCAGGACTAGGCCGTCAGGGGAATATGATACTGCCACCCTGAGGACCCCTTACAAGTTCATTGCCCTGATGATGAATAGGATTTTCGGGAGGGAACGCGGTAAAAGCTTTAAGTTGGGATGGGTGCTTATTATCTTCTATGTTGCAACCCAAGGTACCGTTTTTAACTGGGTGAACATTGTATCCAACAGCCTCTCAGCCTACATTACTTTAGCATTGGGAGGGGTGTCCCAGAAGAAATCAGAGTTGTACATGAGCTCTATACTGATCGATTGCATACTATGCAACCAACCCTTCCCAAATTTGAGGTGTATCTGGGACCGGGAGAGAACACCAGTCTACTCAGCCTACAAGCCACTATGGGCACACAAATACCACAGTCACTATAGAGAAGTGCGTGAACACTTCATCATGCCATTATATACATTGATCTTCTTAAAAGAGTGCAACTGCATGTCGGAGGAAGCATTGTAGGTTATTGAAGAATATGCAGATTATTAATTGACAGAAGATGGATTGTATTTCAGAATGTATGGATGCTCCAGAGCACCCTCACTACTGCCAAATATGCCACTTACTATGTGGTCCACAAAGAGGCAGTTAGGCAGGTCTTTTTAGATGGCATTGAGAGTTTTCTATTTGAACATAAGAAGGCAACTTATCCTCCCTTACCATTCAAGTTGGGGAGCTATAAGTTCACAAGAGTCAAGAAAGCCGATGAATTTGTAGAAGAATTGGGGAAATTCCATTTTGGGGAAATAAATTTCCACAGGAACGATTCCCAGAATAAAGTGGTCGAGCATTGCAAGGAGACAAATGTACATTTTGAGTACACCAGCCACTGGGATAAAAATGAGTCCATTTTCCGCAATGCAGAAAACATAACCGCCTTAAGAAGAAGATTTAAAAACAAAATCACCACTAAAGGCGAGAAAGGACAAGATGAACAGAAGAAAGTGGAGGAAGAGGAAGCTAGGAAAAGGGGTGAAGATGCTAGGAGACTAGCACAGGAAGTCAAAAGATGGCTTAAAGGTGAGGAGGAAGAAAAGAGAAGAGCTGAACAGGAAGTAGCTAGAAAGGCAAAAGAAGCTGCTAGGATTGAAGAAGAGGAAAGGAAAAGGAAGATGGATGAGGAACCGAGGAAGCAAGAAGCAGAAAGGTTAAAGTTGACTGAGCAACAAGCTTCCGATCCTGTAGAAATCCAGGTTTAGGATGTGGGTAATCTTGATGTTCAAGAATCTGAGGCAGCTGCCAGTAGCACGTTGGGACAGGTTGTTATTCCCACCCTAAGACTAATTCCTTTCGAGCAGAAGAAAGGAGAGGAGGTGTCGGACTTCAACACTATTTTTTACGACAAAGAAACAAAGAGGATTGTAAAAAGGACCGAAAGGAAGGTCGAGATTGGGGGGCAGGTAGGTAAAATGATAAATGATACAACCGTAGTATATGGGACAGACAAGGACCCCAGGTTCACCATCAGAGCTGGAGCAGCATTGATCCATGTTTCTGAGGACAATGTAGATCGGATAATGACTGATCTTGAATAGTCAAAGAAGTCTGCTGCCTAGCTAAAGGATACCATGAGAAGAGGGAGGGAGGAAAGTAGTAGATTGAAAAGAAAGTTTGAGGACATGCAGCATGAAATGAAGTCTTCAAAAGTTGAGCTCCAGTTTCTCCAAGTAGAAAAGAGATTTCTGGAGGCTACCCAAGGAAGTCTGGAGAAAATGCAGCAGGAATGTCAAGGGTTAAGTTTAGAAAAGGATGAGTTGAAGACGGTATGCGAAAGTCTTCACACAGAAAAGGAGCAGCTGCTAGGTAAGATAGGGGAGTTGGAGCTACAGAAAGCTACCTTGGAGGAATCTGAGAGGCAATCTCAGGGGCAGACTGCAGAGCTTAAAGAACAGGTTACCTCATTAACAACAGCTCTAGAAGAGGCCAAGGAACAACAAGCTAACCTTCAGCCTTTCAAGGAGCATGTTCTAGTACAAAGGAGCAAGATGCACCAACTACAAGTAGCCATAGAGGAAGAAAGGTGCAAGATCTTGCAGGTAGACAATCGACTGGAAGAGATTTTGGAAACCTCTTCATATTTTGTAGACAGATCACAGGACATCTTAGAAGTCCTAATGGGAAGAATGGCAAGATTAGAAGCAAATGAGGAAACTCCTGTAGATCTTCCAGCAAAAGATCAACAAAGCCTAAGGAAAGACTATGATCTACTGGAGTTTGCCATAAACACAGCTAAAGAATTCAAAAAGACTGTCAAGAAGACAAAGGGGGCTTGTGCAGAATTGTTCAAGAGGATTTTGATTACTTATAATCGTTGCCAGGTTGAGGCTAAACAACGAATGGATACTTTTCCGGACCACAGCCTGTTTTTGGAGATGTTGCAAAGAAAATATCAGGAAGATGAACAAAGGGTTCAGCACATCAAAGCCCTAGACGAGGAGACCCTGAGAAAGGAAGTAGCTCATTCCGCGGTTAGTGTGCAGTTACTAGAGGACCAACTTCACCTGAGCTCAGCCAAGATAGAAGTAATAAGAAATCAGGCCGCTAAATTTGAAATAAATATTCATTTTTTAGAACCTTCCGAGTTCAAGAACATTGCCTTAGAGGCTTCGGCATGGAAGAAGTTCTTGAATAGTCAAGCGGGACCCTCCTCATAAGCACTTTATTTGTTTGTTTTATTGTAATATGTTGTAAATTCTATAAACACTTAATGAAAGAAAAGTGTGGGAGGTGAAAAGTTGGGGAAGCCCAAAAGTCATTTGTGGGCAGCCCAACCGTTTTTCTTTTTTTGTATAAATATAGAAGAATTAGATAGGAGGAGGGGGATTTTTCCAAGAGAAACTTGTGAACTACTTGTTGTAAGAGGAACTACTTCGTTTTGCAATAATAAAATTACAAATTTTTGCCTGTTGGAGAAAGTGCTGTGTGAAATGTTCAAATGTGATGAAATGAACAATGTTGAAGGGGAACTATTTCGTTTTCAGCTGTGTTTGATTAACTGTGAGAACGTTCTAACTTTCTGAACCTATGTTCTTATTTGAATGTTCTCTGGTTTATTCTATGATAATTTCCACTATGAGTAATGGATGTTTTAATGGCTGACGAGCTATCTTGTCGTGTATATCTGTATTCATGTTTATTTGTTTTGATTCTAAGAACAGCTATTTGTGATTTATCTGAATATGTGAATAGTATTACATTACTCATGAATTAATAATCTTGCTCCCTAGGGATAGCTTAGTTAGCATTTGTTTTCAAGTTGTGTGTGATTTAGATTCAAGAGAGTCTAAGACGAGAGGTAAGAACCTAGGCATCACATTGTGACCACTCCTTGCATTCTACATCAATCTGCATCCTAGATAGGCACTTGCATATCATACTTAAAGTCAAAATACAAAAATACATACGGTGGACCGGGCTGCAACCGGTAAAACCCTTTGTTTTTGTTACTTGACCTACAGTAGCCAGACCGCAAACTAGACGGATTCCCTACACCAAATGTCACCAGCTAGTTGGGAACGTTGACTGGGGAGAATCCCTTGTTGTTGTTGCCTGCAAATTTCCAGGCCTCAACAGGAACATAGAGTACATCATCAGCAAGTGCTGAGCTCAAGTATAAGAAATACGTCATCAAATATAACAACATCAACTGCTTTAGCTAAGCTCATATGGGAGAACATCAATCCATGATCTTCTGTCTACAAAATCATAATCAGTATACCATAATGCTTCAAGCTTCAAGATGGAAACAAACTGGGAGATACTCTATCCGCTTCCCCACCCTTCATTACATAGAGAGTTCAAACAATTACTGTGTTAGTTGATCCAAAGAAGCATTAAACAAAGTAAAGCTGTAATATATTGTGCTCATCCACAGCCAACATCCAAAGGATGTCATAAATAACTAAAGCACTAAAGGTCCAATGCTGAGAGATAGAAAAGAAAGTAAGAGCCCTGATCAATACATTCTCAGTAAACCAAAGCTGGCCTAGAGCTAGTGTTAATGCTTCTTTGGATAAGCTGTCAGCGGTTGTATTGTGCTCTATATATATATGAATGGTAGAGAGTTGGATGAAGTGAAGCTCCAGCTCTCTAATGAAATGACACCATCCATCAAGTGTGAGTAATGAAAGAGAGGATCAATGATTGAACCAGTTGATGATGACAGCAGAATCACCATGTATATGTAAATGGGGAAGGCCCATGATTTTTGCACAGTGTAGGAGTGTCCATAAGGCTAGCAACTCTAATATGGTGTTTGTTCTTAGGCCTACTCCCAGTTTGAAGTAGTAATAGTGGTCTTGACTGAGCAAAAGCTGAACACCAACACCTCCCATGTGCTTAGCTGAAGCACCATCAAAGAAACCAGCTGGAAAGTTCAAGATGGGTGTTGGTCCAATATTTCTCCTTAATTTTTTCCGCTGAGCAATGACAGGATAGAGCTGGAGATGATTCTTGATAGAGAGAACAACATAAGATACATCAAGCTTCTTGTCCTCAAAAATGCATTTGTTTCTAGTCAACCAGATATGCCAAGTAAGAAAAAAAGGAAGATACTTCTGAGTATTTCCTAGGCTGATCCAGGAGGAGACATTAAGTGTGTAATTTGATTCCTTCCAAAAATGTGGAATATCAAGAGTGGTTATGATGAGAACAATAATCTTCTTCGTGAAGCTGCAGTCAAGAAATAGATGTTCAACAGACTCTAAAGTAGATCTACAAAGAGAGCACCAGTGAGGACCAGGACAACAAGCTGAGCTAACTGAAGCAAATGATCTTGAGAGGAATGTGGTATTTCCATATCTTGCACAATAAGTCTTCAGGTCTATTGGGGACAAGAGTATTAGCAATAAATTCATACATAAGATTGGCTTTTACCATGCCTGATGACTTGTTAAACATCCAAACCAGAGTATAAAATTTATTGCTGATATGAATTCCTCCATGCTGTAAACCTTTAATATAATTGGACCAGGATTCCTTCCATAGTCCACCCAGCTCCAAGTCATCTGCGGTGATCCAGTAATGTGAAGAGGAAGTGGCTTCTCCTCAGCTCCAAGTCATCTACGGTGATCCAGTAATGTGAAGAGGAAGTGGCTTCTCCTCTATTGAGAACATCAGAGAGTGTGTAAATACCATAATCCTCCAAATACGATCTAAGACCCACTGGAAGAGTATAATCAGAGGAAACACTAGCTATAGGATCAAGGCCTACTTTGATATTCTTACCATTGCCAGTATTCCATCTAAGACATCTAGTAATCCAGGACATGGCACGAATAAAACCATTCCACATATGAGAAGTACCCTGTACTTTGAAGGAGTGCTGTCTGAGCCACACATCCACAGGAAGATTCTTAAGGTAGTTATTCTTGATAATTTGAGACCACAGGCCTACACCATTAAGGACAAGCCATAAGCTTTTGGTACATAAAGCCAAGTTGAACCACTCCAAATTCTTAATGTTCCATCCCCCGAGAGTTTAGGGCCTGGAGATGGAGTTCCAATCAACCAAATGATATCTCTGCTTACCCTGCGAGCTGCCCCATAAAAAATTAAAGATATATTTTCTGATATAATTCAGTATAGTGCTAGGCATACGAGCAAGTGTGAGCCAATATACTACAAGACTTGTCAAGACAGATTTGACTAATACCAATCTTCCACCCAACGAAAGAAGCTTATAGGTCCAATTGCTCAATTTTTTTTTGAACTTCAATAAAAACCATCTCCAGTCCTTAATGCCATACCCTAGGGGTTTGAGGTAATATCCCAGATATTTAAAACCAGCAGCAATAGGTTCCATCTTATAAGGCAAGAAATTGGAAATTTGTTGCCTAACCGATTCATCAATGTTATTGTAGAGAAAGGAGGACTTATCTACATTGATCTTCATACCGGTAGCACGACAAAAAGTGTCAAGAATGAATTTATAATGCTGCCACTTGCCAAAGTACCTGAACCAAAAAGAACAGCATCATCTACAAAGAGCAGATGAGTAAGGTAAAGACTGGGAGCAAGTTTGATGCCTGATATATCCCCTGTGCTTTGAGCCTGAGTGATCAGAAGACTTAAACCTTCAATAATCAGTATAAATAGGAGTGGAGAAAGAGGACATCCCTATTTGATGCCTCGACACATCGAAGAAGTTTTAAGGGGTCCCATTGATCAAAAAAGCAAAGTTTGCTGACTCAACACAACCCAATATCCAATTGACATAGTTTCCAGGGATGCCAATATGTAGAAGGACTAACCTCAAGAAAGACCAGTTCACTCTATCAAAATCCATTACCAAATCAAGTTTTAATACCATCACTTGTTGGTTTTCAGTCTTGATAGTATGAAGTACTTCTTGGACAATACCAACAAGTTCAATGATCTATCTGTCATGTAGGAAACCAAACTAATGCTTGGAGATAGCCTTGTCAAGAACAAACTTAAGTCTGCTAGCAGCAAGCTTTGAAATGGTCTTATATATTAGATTACATAAGGAGATGGGCCTGTAATCCCCTAGGGTAGTGGGTTTATCACACTTAGGAATAAGTGTAATAAAAGTAGCATTAAGGGCACCAATGACCCTACCCTCAAGTCTGGACTGTTCAATGACATTCAAAATATCTTGCCCAACTAGTTCAAAAAAGTGAAGATAGAATTCCACTGGCCACCCTTCAGGTCCGAGACTCTTATATTTTTTAAACCCTTTAAGAACATCCTCAACTTCTTTGAGAGTGAAAGAAGACAAAAAGAGTTCCCTATCCTCTTCCTGCACAAAGGTTGGGAAAAGTATGATGACTTGAAGTTGAGCCTCAATATTGGTCTTGCCATCATCAGTAAAGAGCTCAGAGAAGTGTTGAACCCCCAAAGATTTTAGCTTTGCATCATCCTCAATAGTTTCCCCAAACTGATTATTAAGTGCCCAGATAACTTTCGAGTTCCTCCTAGCAGAAGCAAAGGAGTGAAAAAATTTGGTGTTGGCATCACCTTTCTAAATCCAATCCACTCTACTTTTGAGTTTCCAGGTAAGGATTCGATGTGAAAGTAGGGAATCCTTCCTTCTTTTCAAGACAACAAGGGAATGGGTATCCTTATCAGAGAGTATACTCGAGTGCTGGGAAGAGAGGAGTGTAAAGATGGCTTAGTCAATCTCAGAGATTTCCTTAGTTCTCAAAATTTTTTCTTTTTTTCCCAAGTCTTAACATCAGTTTTCAGTCTCTGCAGCTTATAATTGAAATCAAACATGGGGCCTGCAAAGGGAGCATGTGCCTTCCAGGAAGAGGAAACCAGGGCATCAAAGTCATCATCAAGGAGCCAGGCTCGATTGAATTTGAAAGGATACAGATGACACTTCAAACTGAAATTCCATTCAAGACACACTACGTAGTGGTCAAATATTTCAGATGGCTGAGTCCAAGAGTGATAGCATCCCATAGTAGGAATCAAGTGTAATGAAGCCAGAAATCTGTCAAGTCTTTTGCTAACACCCTCAAGACCTACTCTGCCATTTCTCCAGGTGGGTTCAATCTTGGTGGGAGCTAGATCTACCATGTTCATAGATTCCAAAAGCTGTGCAAAGTATAGAGAGAGATGATCCATACGAGCACGTTCATCCCATATCTCAAGATCAGAGATGGTGAAGTTTAGATCTCTAGCCAAGATGAGATTTGGAAAATTGAATATGCCCCCAGCCACAGCTGTGTCCTAGTAGGTAGTTCTATTGGCATAGGGTCCATAGCAGTTGACAATGGAGAAAACCGAGTTGAGGCCTTTAAAACTAGCGGAGAGTAGAATGCCAACAAAGGAATGATAAGCTTTACATCTTACCAAGCGAGGGTTCCAAGCCGAAAGAATACCCCCAGGAAGACCAAGTGCATCAATTGCACACAATTCCCAACCCGACTTTATGAAGGCAAACAAGCGAAGGGCAGTAAAATGATCACACATAGTTTCCTGTAGTAAGATAATGTCAGGGTTAAGAGAAGTAAACAGTTCTTTGAGGGCTTCCTGTTTATTAGGCCCCCCAAACCCATGAATATTCATGGATACAATCTTCATGGTTCAACCTGAGAGATAGGAGACTTTGCTCTAAGTGCCTGTAAAGTGGAGTGAGTTCTAGCAGCTGCTTTGATGTGAGCCGATAGAGGAGTATAGAGACCAGTGGGAGCCTGGGAGGAAGATTTACTCCCTTTCTTAGCCTTTCTAATAGTAACGTTCTCGAATCTAATCGATTCCAAAGGTAGGATAGAGGGTGAGATGGGAGATTTGTCCGTGAAGATATCCAGGGATTTGAGGAGGGAAGGATCATCAAAGGAAGGAGTGGTTAAGGGACTGCCAGGTAAAGCAATATGAGGAGGAGATGAGGACAGAGGTAGTGGAGGAAAATTCTCCAAGTTAAAAAGAGGTGTAGATGATACTGCAGCCGTAGGAGTAAGTGATGGTGACTAATGGTCAGCAGCCAAGTCGTTACGAGAACGAGAGGCATATAAGGCCAAAGTTTCAACGTCCTTAATATACATAAGCTCCCCCTTGGTCAGATCTCCGACAGAGGTAGGGGAAGAAGAGTCATAAGGCCCAATTGTGGTAGGTGGTGCAGGAGAATCATTACAGGGAGAAATCAGTGGCTAAGTATCCAGTGGGGTTTGATGATCCAAGGAAGAAGATGACGAGCTTTCAAGTGAGGGCTCAGAATCAGTAAAGCCAACAGTCAAAGGGATGCCATGTAATAGGTAAGAGCAGGATTTTCTCAAATGACATGTTTCATGACAATAGCTGCAGCAAAACGACATCTTCAAATAATCAAGCTTTTGAGTAATAACCACACTATTACAATCAATCTCAATTTCCGGAAGGAGCCCATGCGAAACATCCAGTTCCACAAGTACCCTAGCTGTGCGTTTGTTAAAAGAAGTATGGAAATCTTTCTCCAAGGCTACAAATCTACCAATGGTATTGGCAATACCAGTAAGGATATCTTTGGACCAGAGTGGAAAAGGTAAAGCAGGCATTAAGACCCAAAGGTGTCGCTTGATGACCCGTTCCTTAACAGGGTCAAAGTTTGAATTCCATTGACTAAGTACAAGGGACCCATTGTCAATGGTCCAGAGAGAATCAAGGATTCGAGAAGCGTCAAAGACTTTGAGGAATACAAAAACCAGCCAACGATTAGCCAGAAGACTGATGGTGGGCACATAGGTGAGGATGAGCTTCCAGTGGTGAGTATCCCAGGTCACCCACTCCTCTTTGTTCATAGAACAATACTCCAGGCGCCCAATGAGAGCGTGGTGGCAGAGTTCCGAGACTCTGTCAAGCATGACGTCTCTACCCACGACAAACCTTCGCTTATGGTCAAGTGCAACAAGAATCTTAGCTTTATGACAAGCTTAGTATCTAGAAGGGTGAGAAGAGACAGCCCTATCACTGGACAAGATATAGGGTCCCGAGGTCGCCATAAAAAACCGACAATGGTAGCAAGGAAACAAAAAGAGAGGGTAAAATACCATAGTAAGGAAGCTGCAAGCAAAGCCCGATGGAGGTAAAACCCCTCAAAGCAACTAACCCAGGATTGTAAGCAAAGCCAGTCAGAAAGGGGCTTCCATCACGTGAACCAGGTAAGGGAACCAAGGAGAAACCCTGACAGAGACCTAAGGTGTGCTTCCCAGAGCTCGAGGACCTAACCAGTCCTAACCGGAGACGGAGGAGTGAAGCCCAAGAAAACCAAAAAGACCCATAACCTAGCCGAAACCGGAGAGTCAAGGCAGACCCGACAAAAAAACCCCCTAGTTCCCACTTTTTTGCATGGTTGGTACTAGCCCTCTGCTAAGAGGGGGAACTCCATGAACCTAAGACCGCCCGATAACCCAATAAAGACCTACGGGGACAAGAAAACAAAACCCACAACCATAAATCATAGAAAAGCACAGTGTCGAAAAATGGTAAGTACCTGTGCCATCATGGAAACAGAAGTTGTCGAAAGCATATGGGGTTGACAACGTACAATAGACCTCCGCAAGACCCGGCGCCGAAAGTTGAGAACCAAAGTCATAGCCACAAAACTGGTCTTCTTTCCAATACCACTGCCCACAGACCACCGTAAGACCCGACACAGACAACAGTAAACTACAAATCCCGACTGGTAAATCAGTAAAGTTCCGGGCAAGCTGATAAAAAACCACCTAAGTGAGCAGTAACCCGGGCCCAAAAAAACCGAGATAGTGAGTACACAAGTTGTGGCTGAAAAAGCAGTTTTTGCGGCAATGAAAAAGCAGAAACCATCAGAGTCAGGAACAGGTTCAGTCCAAACCATCGCCGAAAACCTCAACCAGACCGTGGCCATGAGTGACAGCAACAAACCCTATTTCTATCGCCATCAAAACCCTCCATTCAACATCCCATCGACATTGCATTCAAGAGAGTTTTCTCCCTTATACTAAGGGCATTATATTTTTGTTTTTGTAAAGAGTATTTTTGGTTGTAAGAAATATATTTAAAAAAAGAATGATTTTTTTTTAAGTTTAAAATTTAATGGTTGATATATAATATTACATTAAAAATATTGTATATGTTTTAACTATATATAAATGTTATATATATTATTGTATATTTAATTAAAAATATTATATATAAGAAGTTTACTTCAGTATTTTATTAGTATTGGATTTTTTAATTATGTTACCATAGTTAAGTATAAATTTTCAAATTTTTTAATTTAGATTTTCAAGAGTGAAGTCTAAACATTTATCATTCAATTTTATGGATTTATAATGTGTAATAATTTTTCATTGTGATGATGGTGGTCTTTAATGTCCATTTGATTAGATTTGCATATAGTATTTAAACAATCTTGAAATTGTGTTTTTAATAATCTTGAAATTGCATGCCTACACCGCTTGTAGTACAAGTGATCTCTAAAAAAAAGTTAAAAACAAAGAAAGACGAGGAAAAAAGATCCAAATGAGTTCAATAGATATTAACAAAAGCCATAGATATTAACAAAGCCTCTAGACAGTAGACATCACAAGGAGTTCATATCATTTTGTTTCAAGCACGCAAATCTCAAATCTCTGGGACAATTTTTACCAAAACCCAACTTAGTGCCATTCACATGGTGATGTCAAATGATCGGTAAGCAACTATTTTCACCTGCAAATATTTAATACAAGTTCGC
Source organism: Pseudotsuga menziesii (assembly GCA_001517045.1). Classification (NCBI taxonomy): domain Eukaryota; kingdom Viridiplantae; phylum Streptophyta; class Pinopsida; order Pinales; family Pinaceae; genus Pseudotsuga; species Pseudotsuga menziesii. The sequence continues at coordinate 11,625 of LPNX011081205.1, forward strand.
ACCTTCTTAGTGTGATTGAATACAATAGTAATAGATTATCTAAATCACGTATCGATTCCCATAAACAACTCTCTGATGTGCAAAACTCCAAGAAATTCTGGACGGGTAGAGAAAAAAAAATCAAGAATCTTCCGATTCAAAGCTTCCATTATCGCCTTCCTCTTTGAAGCCACTGACCGCAGGAAAAGCAGGGTGAAGGCCATCCATGAATTCGGCATTGCTCAGACTCTGCTCTTCTGCGATTGGCAGCAGTTTTTTGGCAGAAGGCCGCCGACTCACCACGAATTCTTTCTGGGAAGGAGCAATTTCCATCCGCTTCCCTTTAGTCGCAGTTTCTGCCGTCCTCGTAAACGCCATTACCAGAGATCCTGTGTGGAGAAGCAATTTTGAAAGGAAACCCTAACTTTCTTTCACAAAACCCCAACTAAACTCCTTTGCAAGCTGCAGTTCTAGTCGAGATAGATCGCGTTAAATAACTTAAAAATCTTGCAAAGCACGCAAATGTAGTTTGTTTAATGAGATTCCAGGAGTGTGTTCGCTGTGAAAACTTCTCTGTTCGCTGAACGACTTTGCCCAACGCCTATTTCGAAGCTTCTAATGGCATATTCGTATATAAGCTCGATTAATTAGGGCTCGAGGTAAGGAGCCAGCAGTGAGGTTGTCCTTGTTAACATTAAGGCTGGCCAGTGAGTTCGTATTCATAAATTGTATAAATGGTTTGTATAAATGGTTTGAAGGATAATTTTTAGTGATTAGAATTGCATAATCTGGGTGCTTCAAGGGTAATCCAGGGTCTTGAATCTATTTCTGCAATAAAAATTGCAATTGGTGAGTTTTTTTGGCCAAAATCCCACAGAAATTGTTTTAAGGGTAGTTTTCAGTAATCTAATCATGAGAGCCCTTCCAAGCCATCCAACTAGCATTGTCAACTACCCTCACATGAATGGAGCTGGCTAATCTTTAGACCATTTTCACTTTTTTTTGGCAAGTTTGGCCGGAATCCGGTAAAATGATTTGTTGTTGAAAATAAGATTTTCACTGTTAAAATTGCAATTTTTATTACAGTCCCTCGATTAACCGCAATTCCAATCACTGAAAACTACCCTTTAAACAATTTCTGTCCAATTTTGGCCAAAATAACTCACCTGAATTTAAGTGCAAATGGTCTAAAGTTTAGCTTACTGCAACACATAGTCCTCAGTGCTCATCCAGATCTTTTAGACCCGATACCCAACACCCAAGCAAAGACAGTATGCAACATATATCTTGGGGTTAAGGTTTTTAATGTTTTGGGTTTTTTCATTAATGTTTTATGTTAAAAGGTGTTTTTTGCCTCATTATAACTCAATTCTTAAGGATGAACGTAACTGACGCATAGATAAACAATAAAATTTGTGTAGCACCCAAACAAAGACAGTATGCAACATATATCTTGGGGTTAAGGTTTTTAATGTTTTGGGTTTTTTCATTAATGTTTTATGTTAAAAGGTTTTTTTTGCCTCATTATAACTCAATTCTTAAGGATGAACGTAAATAAACAATAAAATTTGGGTTTCATTATACTATTGTGTTTTATGCAAAATATTTAATAACATTTCTATTTTATATTATTGCCTTAATTTTGTTATCCAACTAATCCAGATCAACACCTTAGTCACTCAAGCTTTTTACATTCCTGATAGATAAGTAAAGAAAGCCAATATCATAAAGCCCGGCCTCTTATTGGGTCCCATTCCATTATAAGCAATGTTTACTTACCTCACATCTGTTGCATTGCTAATAAAATCATCAAGTTTTATTTTTACCAAAATAAATATATGAATCATCTTCAAACTTCAACAAACCATCATTAAAAAAACCTCTTTAATAATGCCAAACACAAAATGGCTGGACCCCTATTTAAACCATGTATATGATGTTCCATGTCCATGGGGTATTTCAAATATTAGTCAAACAAGTTAGTTTATACAAATTAAATTTAAGAACATACAAATGATACTAACCACAATCATAACTCTAGCCTATGTATTCGTTGAACATGCTAACTATCCCAAATCATACATTTGTTTTCACCAAACCAAATTTTAATTAAAATTTAACATTTAATTAAAACTTAATATATTAGATAAGCTATTGGGTTGAGAAATCCTTAACACCATAAGTCACAAATATTATTATAAGCTTAACCAAACAAGTTGACATTTAATCATAAACTATATTTAGAACCATAAAAACTCCTCTTAATTCTATTAAACCTTCTTATAACCTAATACAATTAATCATTACCTTAAGCCCAACTTAATGCTCTCTAGCAGTTCCTTCCAACACATCAACAATGCACAACTATACATATCACATACAATTAACAATAATACTAATCTACTCCTTTTATTTTTGGAATTCATAAACAATATTATACATTATTATGCCTGAAGGCCCCCTCTAGTTTTCAAATCACATCTCTATAAGTAAGATTCCCAGGAATACACTCGTTTTCACATGGATTTCTCTTTATTAGTCCTCGGCATCGGCTAGCAGGGACTCTATGAATCGGCTTGCCGTCGTTTTCATTAGTCTACACTAAAACCAATACATTGTTTATCAATTATCCTAAGTTTTAATCTAAGTTTCATGTGGATCAACACTAAGTTTCATGCGGATGCACACTGATGTTCAGTTTTACCAATAAAAAATATTGACCTCTTATTTGGCCTCAACCCGAGGCAACTTTACTTTATTTGTGAAAAAATCCTATCTTATCTAAGGACGAAGGAAATTATACATGAAGGCAATACTAAACTGAAACTAATGTTAAGATGGAACTAACATTAATGCACAAACATTTAATGTTTGTGAGCCACATAGTTCTATGTCAATTTCCCTAACTCGCTGACAAGTTTGGATTCAATTGTCACTATATTAATAGACACATATATTCCTGCTCCAGCTGCCACTGACACGTTTGGCTTCAATTGTCACTATATTAATAGACACTATCTTCCTGCTCTAACTACCACCCTAGTAAGATATCCTCTGCATGGATCTTTCCAACAAGACTAGGATAGACTTCCTTGGTATAACGTCTTTGCAATCCCATGGGGCTCCTTACTGGTGCACAGAGATCCCACTCTGGTTTTCAATTATGCAGCACGGGGTTCTAAGGGACAACGCGCGGCCCTTCATTGCATCAAGCATCTGCTGCATCTGCATCGTTTTCATGTGAAAAACTAGGTCCCGGAATTATTATTAGTAAATAAATGTTCCACGCCAGTCACAACATAAAAGAGACTTAACTGAAGACTTATAAGTTGGAATCTTGGGTGAGCTTACCAAACGACGAAATGCTCGGGTTGGTTCCTACTCTTGCTACAAGACCACTTTTACGCGAGTGATGAGGAGCAGCCGATGACTAGAATTGGGGCTACATCCAAGCTTCCAACGAGCATTTATAGTGGAAATTGTAGCCGAACAAGTAGAAGCAATTGCAGGCCACTGTTCCAACACGCTTTCTCTATGGATCGAACGGGATTTCTATGTATGCACATGAAAAGACTGCAGTTCTTTTATTTTTCAATCTTTGTGTGCAGTATCCTAGCAAAACTCCTAGACTACTTTAATTTGCAAAGGAACAAATCTAGTTTTTAAGATGTCTGAAAATTTGGGGAAAAAACTGTTTCTTATTGTCTGCCTTAAATTTGTAAGTTGTAGGCTTGTCATAGGGGAACCAGGCACTAATTATCATGAAATTTCATATTATTGTAAACTCCAAAATTTAATGCCCTAGATCTTGAGGTATTTAAAACAGGATTTCGAGTAAGATGTGAGACTCACCATGATGTTTATAGTAGGACTGAAAAAATTGTGGTCTGATCGCGACCAATAGACATGCTATGTTGTGGAAGAAATTCTGAATTCCCTTGTCAAGTCCTCTTAAATTTGATCATGCATCATATAATTTATGGTCGTTGATATATTGCTTACATTTCAAGGAAGAGGGAGCAACATTAAAGAAATTCCCTTATGGAAAGAGTTGACTGAGTCTCTATGACTATCACCAACATCTTCATCCCTTCTCAAAAGAATCAATTTGGATTGTTATCATAAGGAACCACATTTCGTATCGATCAATGACCTTCACAGACGAACCGACCCAGACCCAACCCAAAATCGCGGACAACAGGAACATGAAAAGCCCAAAATCGAAATCAGTTGTGATGGAGCCATCCATAAACTCCTCAAGGGTCAGTATAACCCATAAAGAAAATTTTAATATCCTCTCCACACTGAGAAAAAACACATAGAAGGCAGTTAAATCTTCCACGGTCCTTCTGCTCTGCATTACACGCAGTTGAGGGAGAACCAACACGGCTTCCAGATAGGGAACAAATGCCGCAATAACCCCGTTGAAAGAAGGGTAAGCCAAATGAAAATCAGTCAAGGGATGTATTGCCAAGGCAAGGAATGCGTAGGGAACGAGCACGTAATATATGGTTAAGTTGTCAACACCCTCCATGTATGTATATCTGAGCTTGAAACAAATGATATAGATAACCCATATGGTCGCTATGAATCCAGATAAATCCATCCCTATGCTTGCAATGGTATACATGCTCATTACCTTGCTACCATTTCCTAGTCTGACATTCAAGTAGATCCTAACCACTAAGAAAATGGTGGTGAGTTCATGAAACTTGAGAGACATGCCTGCGCATGTCTTTTTCTTCATTAGCTTGTAAATCGGCACAAAAATCCCACAAACGCGAAGAATATTTGCCATGAGATACATAACCATGACACATTAATCCTCAAATGCCAGAAACATCAGTGCTAGGACAAGAGTTGTTACAGTGAGCGGTTGACATGTATGTTTCTTCATAGATTGTCTATGAAACCATGATTTCAGAGCAACGAATGGATTCTCTGATCGCGTTATCGAACACATCTCTTGTTTCTTTGCCTCCTTCCTCTTCAATGCAAAAGTTCGTGCAAAATATCTGCAGCCCTCCCTACACACAAAATTTCATTATTTTTTATGGACGTGTGGAGCAATGGCCTCCACCCATAGCCACAAGGACCCATTTAACAAGCCCTTTCTTAACATGCATGCAATTTGTGCATGACATAAACGTGGAAGTGTTGGTTTATAATGTCTAGTTTTATCTCATGACTCACGTTATACACATTCCAATGCGCTTCAATGAAACCCCATGTTGGATATCTAAATAAGCAAGAAAAGATGGAACACCTCTCTTCTCCAAAGTGCAAAAGTAACCTAAGGAAAAAATAAAGAGCCAAAAGAGGTTAGCGAACTTATTAAAGTCTCTCCAACTCATATCTACCTAACGATTGCTCGAAAAACCAAGTCATTATGCAGCTTGAATGAAAGAGATGTTTATAAGGCAGTTTCCTTGCTTGAAACCCATCACAAGATTATCATGAAAAATTGCACATAAAATTACATCATCATCACTTTTGTCCAATAGAATCTTTTGAATAATAACCTTGGGTGAAGAATGAACAGCTGCTATAGAAGCAGTTGTTGGATTAATTTGATGACAAGAAATAAATTGTCCTCTTAGTTGAAGATGAAGAGAGAATTCATCAATCCTGAGTTGTATAGAAGGGGTATTGTTATTACTCTGATCAAAGAGTTCCACTAACCGTTTAGATTCCATAAAATTTCCACTCCATACAATTTGTTTGGTTATAACATTCCCATCCTCTCGGCTCCAATCAGTTATAGCTCTCCTCAAAACAACATTTACATTTTCTACCATTGCAGTCTTAATATTGTTATGGTACTTGACAAGGTATTCAAAGTTTTCGGCCCTATAAATGTTGTCCAACTGACTTACATTAACACTATCCCAGATCTTCTCAAGTTCCCATATATCTCCACGTGATCATCTAACACGTCTGAAGATAACACTAAAGATCAAATGTTATTGAACACCGTCCCTGTCCACCTATGAAAAATGGTCATTGGAGCTTTGACTTGGTTTTAGTAGCGTGTTTTCTACTCCCATACTCTCTAAATGCCCGTTTACCTTGTCAAATATTTCTATCGCTTGAACTCTTATCATATCATTGTTCATATTTGTGTCTCTCGGATGGCGGTCTCTCCATTTTCAGTGCTTCAAGTGTGAGGACAATTGGACTTCGAGCTTTCTAAATGTCCATGAAAGTGAAATTAGCTTGGATATATATATATATATCAATTTTATTACTCGGAGTTGTAATTTTCTTTGGCCGACACAAAGCCTTTACTTTAAGTATTGTATTTTTCAATGGCCAAGATGTTAAGGTTGTGATGACGTTGCTTGGGGAATATGCCTCCCCTCATAGCAATAAAATAATACAAAATAATCAATCTAAGAGATAGTGCCTCCTTTTCCTTCCTGGGCTAGGACTTGGGTCCAGTTATTCCAACTTGCCTCCAAATATGTAAAAGCCCAAATCTTATCCATTACCCTCACTTGAACTAGCAACAAAGCACCAAACAAAGGCATTATGCCCACCAATAAAGAAAAGATAGGGGCCTCCTCGCTAGCAGAGACTACAAAGACAACATTAGTGGATGATTTGTGTGTTCTGTACGTCCCCATGGCTAAAATGATTTCAGAGGATATAGCTATTTTCATAGTAAGAAGGGTGATGCTAGGATAAACATATCCAGCATACTCTGAGACATGCACTTCATTACTCGTTGATTATTTTCTAAATCTTGGAACTGCATGTATTTTACATATTTATCCCAGTAAAACCAGACTATAGGCAACTAGCCAAATAGATCGGTGTGAAATACACTATTGTATCCAATCATATTTTTAATTTATAAATAATGAAATTGTCTCTTACACAAGTCAAATCCGGTTATTATGTATACGTATATAAGCACTGGAACTACTCTCAAATACGCCAATGGGATTTACTGCCAATATGAAAGAGCCACCACGACACTTTGAATTGAGGAGCCAGAACCGTTGTGTGGGGTAGGATGAAGGGGGGAGTTGAGTTTATAACTTGCTTAAGTACTTAATCTGCAGTAGAACCTTCTATTAACTAATGGGCGGAAACTCTTGCTTCTACATGTAATAGCTCTTCCTAAATCACTTAAATTCTTCCACACAAGCCTCAATGCAAACATGTTCTTCGACGCATTAACAAATAGAGTTTTCACTATCTTTGTAAGCATTTTGTGCAAGATCCGCAACAAGAAGAATGGAAAACAGTTGCAACCCACACAAAATCATTTGAAAAATACTCAACTAGTAATAGGAATGTTGGAATTCTACTGATTGGAACATATGGCAAACTAAACCAACACCGATATTGTTCTTAATCTATTGCATGGTGGCAAAGGTCTTTTTTATCAATACGTTCATTCTTTACATTTCTTTTAGCTACTTTCCTGGTGCAACATGGAATCAATTGATTATTTTACTATAAACATTTTAAGCTCATATTTCTTACACCTTGGCAGAGACTTGCTGCTTCGCAGCCTCTCTTGTTTATTCATTTACCCTTTTGGTAAATATTATAACATCTAACCTTTTTTTCTTTTCTTCCCTTTATGAGTATACTTCCTCAATCCTAAGTATACTTCGTGACTTACACTGCTCATCGAAAAATAATTCACGATATAAACACTTTATTTTCTTATTTTCTTGGACATTATGATTTTGTATAATTTTTTTTCACTTTCACAAACTCCGTTTAAAGCCCTAACCTCTAAAATGTCTCATTAAGCCCACCATCCTTAAATGCTTATTCTTCATGTTTTATCACCTCTTGGAGGTTCAACTTTGTTATCTAAATTTTTTTCTTTAGCATTGTCTTCTTAAAAAAACTCTAATCTCTCAATTTGATTTTAGTTCTCATCAAATCCTACCCTTTGATAATGCTTATAACTTAATAATTTCCATCTCGGACCTTCCACTTTTAAGATATTTAATTTTCTCGAGATGGACCTTCCACTTTTAAGATATTTAATTTTCTCTCTTCTTGTAACCATGCCTCCATGATGCATTGTCTTTTCCCTCGACTACTCAGCATGAATTATTTTTAAAGGCCCACATTACTTCGATGTTTTGAGATTCCCTTGTGAGATTATAGCATCTCTCATTAACTCATAATATTTATTCAAACTATGTGCTCCAAAATGGTTTGGATGCCTCTACCTTAGAATCTTTCCAGGCGCCATTTTTTCTCTTGGTTTGTTTTTTGTTTTCTAATAGCATTTTATTATCTTTCTTTTTACAATAGCATGTTTGTTCATCGATGTTTTTTCACCTCTTTTATTGGAATGAATTATTTATTTATTGTTTTTTCCATTCGCCATTTTATCTCTTAGTTTGTTTTTGTTTTTTAATAGCATTTTATTATCTTTCTTTTTACAATATCATGTTTGTTCATCGATGTTTTTTTACATTTTTTATTGGAATGAATTATTTATCTATTTTTTTTCACGTATTTTTTCATTTTTATATTGACAAACATTTTTATTTGAGATTTGGGGTGGACTTTGGTCTATGTATTTTCATCTACGGATGAGGATGAGACAAGTGTACTGCCGAGATTGATTCTATGACAACCATTCAAAATTCGAAATACATAATTATATATATATACCAGATGAATGGATAACTGGTAGCGATGCATGGATACTCATAACTAATGAATGGATAAGCAACATTTCATGGCAAATGACTAGAAGAATGTGAGATAAGAAAAAATATATAAAAAAGAAATGATAGTTGATAAATGGATAACATGAAGAATGCTGGTGATAACATGTAGCTAGGCATGGATAGCTCAGAGTTGAACTCGTTTAACTATAAGTATATGAGGAATTAAAAAAATCCAAAATGTCTTCCATTCCATTAGTATCTCTCAACTATTTGATCACTATCGACATGATCCAGCCACAAATTATGTGGATATGCTAGTTTAATTACACTAATAGGTGTTTTATTTGAGATTCTAGGGTGGACAAGGATCTATGCTTTTTTTAGATTGCATGAGTATGAGACAAGCGTAGTGTCCAAATTGATTATATGGCAGTCATTACAAATTCAAAATTATATATGGGCTGATGCACAATCATGGACTCCTTTAAAGACACTTTAGATGCCACATAATACTGGAAAAAACAGAAAACTCTGACTTTAGGTGACAATTAGGGGTACTTCCCTAACTTATTTGAAGATGAAGTAAAAAGAGAAACGATAGGTAATTGAATCAGCTTTCATAATATATAGCATTTATGCAGACAAAATGTGTGTAAATGATTATAAAATTAGTTTTCATGAAATTGGGTTTTCAAATTTTCAGCACATCTTAACATATATGTTTGTGCGGGTGAAGCAATATATGAGGTAAATGATTTCAATTTGAGGTAAAATCTTGCAGACATATAAAGGACATATGGGCCTAGTGCAACACTATTTATTCATAATTTTTCATGAATTATTTTTATTATTATTAATTATTGAAGTCACAAAAGCTTGAAATTAAAACGTTATGTGTGGGTGCAACACTTTAGGGGCAAAAATTAATGAAATCCTTTATTTCTAAATATAATATCCTAGAGCTTGATCTTGTCTAGTGCACCATATAGTTTTCTTAGGAAATGGTGATAGAATCAAAAGTTATATAAAAAATAATCGATGTATCTATTTTCGAAAACTGACGTGTGTCATTTAGAAAAATAATTATAAATAAATAAAAAATAGTTTTGAAGGAAAAAATTACATATTCAGAATAGTAAGATCGTACTCTACAATATTCTAGATTTTCATAAAAAAATATTGTGTATGTCCTAGCAAAACATGCCATCTAAACTGAGCATATTAATAGAGTTCTAAAAGACAAGCAATGGCCCTGGTTTATTTGTCCTAGCCAATATGTTCGGTAGTCCAAAGCTATTTCCGAACATAATGCCAAACCTTTTTCCCGTCGATTTTTTTAATTTTAAAATAACGCATATGCGTTATAGCTTATTCATATCGCATATGCGATATAACACATATGCGATATGATAAAGCTATAACGCATATGCATTTTTGCTTAACTAATTTGGTACAAGAGTAAAAAAGAGTAATGGCATCCTTATCCCATTATAATACCATTTAGACAACACTATGATGGACACAAATAATTCCTCTTTTTAACGATGAACGAAGCCATGGGCTGTGCATCCAAGAAAATAGGGCGGTGAACGAAGCCATGGGCTATGCATCCAAGAAAATAGGGCAGTGAACGAAGCCATGGGATGTGCATCCAAAAAAACAATAATTCCCCCTGTCCTTTGATCTATTCAGCTTCAAGGGAAAATTTGCAACATTAACAGAGAGATTGAAGATTGATTTATGTCAGCGCTCAAAGGACGTTATAAAGTCACGAGAATGCTTGTTTGGTAGCTCTTTTGGATGTAAAAAGGCCAGAATGAGTACCGATGGATCAACGTATGCTCTCACTGCAAATCGCTAGTGATGATTCATTGATAGGCGATAGGTGACTTTAATCAACACTGTTATAGTTATCGTGTTCTTTTAATTCTTGATTAAGGATGTCCGGTTCTTTTAATATTTGATTAAGGATGGATGGCCAAAATTCAATCACATGGCATATACATATTAATAATGTTTATCATCCTCCATGTATAGAGCCAAAGTTTCAAAGTCATCATCCTCATAATCATAGTCATCATCCTCATCATTATCATCATAGTCATCATCCTCATCCTCATCATCATCACCATCATTGTTCATCATCATCGTCATCATCATCATCCTCATCCTCATCCTCATCATGATCATCATGATCATCAACCTCATCCTCCATCATCATCATCATCATTGTTCATCGTCATCATCATCATCGTCATCATCATCGTTGTCATCATTATCGTCGTCACCATCGTCGTCACCATCGTCGTCATCGTCATCATCATCATCATCATCCTCATCAGCATCATCATCATCATCATCACCATTATCATCCTCATCCTCCTCCTCCTCCTCATCATCACCCTCATCCTCCTCCTCATCATCATAGTCATCATCCTCCTCATCATCACGATCATTGTTCATCATCATCGTCATTGTCATCATCATCATCATCATCATCATCATCAACCTCATCATCATCATCATCATCACCACCCTCATCCTCATCATCACCACCATCATCATCATCCTCATCATCATCATCATCACCACCACCCTCATCCTCATCATCCTCATCATTGTCATCATCATCATTATCATCACCCTCATCCTCCTCATCATCATCATAGTCATCCTCCTCCTCCTCATCATCATTGTCATCATTGTTCATCATCATCACCATCATCACCATCATCATCACCATCATCATCCTCATTGTCACCATCATCATCCTCATCATCATCATCACCATCATCATCATCATCCTCATCCTCATCCTCCTCCTCCTCCTCCTCATCACCCTCATCCTCATCATCATCATCATAATCATCATCATCATCATCCTCATCATCATCATCACCCTCATCCTCATCATCATCATCATAGTCATCATCCTCCTCATCATCACCATCATTGTTCATCATCATCTTCATCATCATCATCCTCATCGTCATCATCACCACCCTCATCCTCATCATCATCATCATCATCATCATCATCACCATCATCGTCATCCTCATCATCATCATCATCATCACTACCCTCATCATCATCATCATCACCACCACCCTCATCCTCATCCTCATCATCATTGTCATCATCATCATCATCATCACCCTCATGCTCATCATCACCCTCATCATCATAGTCATCATCCTCCTCCTCCTCTTCCTCATCATCATTGTTCATCCTCATTGTCATCATCATCATCATCATCCTCATCCTCATCCTCATAGTCATCCTCCTCCTCCTCCTCCTCCTCCTCATCATCCTCATCCTCAACATCATCATCATAGTCATCCTCCTCCTCCTCCTCCTCCTCCTCATCATCCTCATCCTCATCATCATAGTCATCATCTTCATCCTCATCCTCATCCTCATAGTCATCATCTTCATCCTCATCATTATCATCATCATCATCATCATCATTATAATCACCATCATCATCCTCATCATCATCATGGTCATCATCATCAACATCATCATCATCATCACCCTCATCCTCATCCTCATCATCATAGTCATCCTCCTCCTCCTCCTCCTCCTCATCACCATCATCACCATCATCATCACCATCCCCTCCTCCTCCTCCTCCTCCTCCTCCTCATCATCACCATCACCATCATCATCATCATCATCATCGCCATCATCGCCATCATCATCCTCATCCTCATCATCATCGTCATCATCATCACCCTCATTGTTCATCATTGTTCATCATCATCGTCATCGTCATCATCATCATCATCATCATCATCATCATCATCATCATCCTCCTCATCATCATCATCATCACCACCCTCATCCTCATCATCATCATCCTCATCATCATCATCATCATCACCCTCATCCTCATCATCATCATCATAGTCACCATCCTCCTCATCATCATCATCGCCATCATTGTTCATCATCATCGTCATCATCATCGTCATCCTCACCATCATCATCCTCATCCTCATCATCATTGATCATCATCGTCATCATCATCATCACCATCATTGTTCATCATCATCATCACCATCCTCATCATCATCATCATCATCACCATCACCATCACCATCACCATCACCATCACCATCATCATCATCCTCATCCTCATCCTCATCCTCATCCTCATCATCATTGTCATCACCCTCATCCTCATCATCACCATCATGGTCATCATCATCATCACCCTCATGGACATCATCATCATCATCATAGTGATCATCCTCCTCATCATCACCATCATTGTTCATCATCATCGTCATCGTCATCGTCATCCTCATCCTCATCATCATCATCGTCATCATCACCCTCATCCTCATCATCCTCCTCCTCCTCCTCCTCATCATCATCCTCATTATCATCACTCTCATCCTCATCATCCTCATTATCATCATTATCATCACCATCATAGTCATCATCATCCTCATAATCATCGTCGTCATAGTCATACTATTCATTATAGAAGTTTAACATATTTCAATCCTAGTTTGAGATGCATTTGTTGTTTAATATTTTAATAGTTGATAAACATAGATAAATGTAAATTGCATATTCAGTGAGCACTAAATCGCATATGCGATACATCCCATATTCACTAAATCGCATATGCGATATATCACATATGCGTTTTGGAGATCATGTAAAAAACCTGCTCGTTAATTAAAAAGCATTGTATCAATATTGCATATGCGATATATCGGAGGTGTGTTATATCGCATATGCGATATGTGTTGTATAAAAAATGTTGGGTTGCGTGCTGTGGGCTAGGTTTATTGTATCAAAAGACATAATTTGTCTGAACCCACGCATAGAGAACCGTTCAACGTGCAATTTAATCATTACTTACATAATTCCATAGTTTGGTATAGATTTGGGTGGATTTCAATGGGAATGTACGTAATAGAGGTCGAAAGTCAGCAAGGAAGGTGCTTACATCGGAAGAAGTAGAAAATAAAAAAGAAAAAAAATAGGGAAGAATTAAGAAATCGTCGGCATTCATTACATGAGCAAATAGTTCCCATTCCCCCTCAACAGATATCTGATGTAGAGGCCGAGGAAGATAATGCAACATTAAAGAAAGCTGGTTATATGGAAGTTGATATTATTGATCCATTAGTAAACGGACAATCTTGTGAAGAGTTCAATAATTATGTTACTCCTGATGCAAATGTGACTCAACAACAACCATGGTCAGTGGTTCAATATCCTAATCGAAGTTGTTAGCATGTAGTGGATGTAAATGTCACTCCAGCATTTCAAACGACAACAAATTTTGCATCAAAACGAAAGAGAACTCCTAAACGAATACAAGTGGACAAGATCAGATTGACTTCCATGGAAGGTAAGGTGGCTAAACGCACTATCCTTCGTCATTGTTCTCAAATAATGAAACAATATTTTGATAACAAATCCGAAGCCGGTAAATGCCAATTGTTTTTAGCTTTGCTTAAATCTAGAAATATGGCAACTGTTAGAAGAAATTTAAGCATAAGAACAATGAAGAATATCGAATCAAGTAATCATGTTGTTAAATCTCTTGCTGCTGCATTCACATCGATTGGTAAAAAAACTTGTTCACAAGACTGTAATGTGGCTCGTCGTGTATTGGCTGAATCAATTGTATGTAGATCCACAAGACAACGTCTTTTACTTAAATGCACATCACAAATTGTGCCTTTACATCCAAAGACACTTAAAAAAAATTCAGTAAGAAGAGACAACCTTGATGTAGAGGGACAAATGGAAACATTATGGGCATTTAGCGGTAGGTTGCCCTGCAAAGACATGAAGTTAGTCGAAGCAGTGAAGGGCCTAGTGCAAACGTTTTGGCATGATAACACTAGGCCTTCTTCTAACACGAAGGATGTGTTAAAACATTATAGGGGTTCTAGAAACAATGAACCTCATGTTAAACATTATCTTGACATGACACAAACTCAACTGTTCGAGATGTTTAAAGTTTCCCACGTAGAGCTAAGGCTCGGGCAAAGATCTTTTGAAAAATGCAAGCCTTGGTATGTTAGAATCAATACCATCCGGAACACTTGTTGTTGTAGATACCACATAGAGTTTGACCTATATTACCATACATTTGCACATATCCGTCGTTTTTTGCATCCTAAACATGTGCAAGAATGCTCAAAGATAATACCGCAAATGTCATCCAGAGATTTCATCCATAGCATAATGTGTCCGAGGCAAGATGGGCAGACACATTACTTAAAACAATGTGTAGACGAATCTTGCAACAATTGTGGTGGGCTATCATGATGGTCTGATTGCATCCATGAAAGTGAAGATCAAGCATTCGAGAATGCAATTATCAAGAAGCAGAACTATCAGTATGAGACATATCAGCTAAATGATGGGAAAGAAAGCATGAAGATTAAATTGGTGACTTCACAGGTAAATTGTTGATTATTGACATATTAATATTCATGTACACATTTTTTTATGTGGTTTATTGACATATTAATATTCATGTACCTGGTGCGAGTATGTGATTTTATTCCAGAGTTTCGTGGAAAGATCCAACAGTACATTCAACATGTTGATATGGCACGGTGGCAAGATGAGCAATTCAGAATATGCCGGGACACCTTCCCTCTCGGAACAATACTATCAGTGGTTGAATTTGCGGAAAATTATACCCTACAACCACAAAATGAAATACAAAGTCAATACTATCACTTAGAGCAGGTGAGCATAATGGTGCATATCACATATCGACATGGGCTAGATAGCAATGAAGAGAAACGTGTGATACTGAAAGAAAGTCACTTCTACATAAGTGACGACCGAACCCATGACATCCATTACATGCAACATTGCTTTAAATTATTCTATGATCATGTGATAGCTATGGATATACCATTTTATCGTCATTTCATTTGGTCAGATGGTTGTGCTGGATAGTTCAAGAATGCACGTGTATTTGAATGGTTGTGTTTGTTGCACATAAAATACAAGGTGCCACATGTATGGAACTACTTTGAAACTGGTCATGGAAAATGAGAGCACGATGGTGATGGTGCATGCATTAAAACTGCCCTTCGAAGGGAATAGATGAAGTTTAAAGGTGCTCGCCTTCGAGATGCTGGATCTATAGTTGAATGGTGTGCATCTGTCATGGGAGAACAAGCAACAAGGAAACATTTAGTGCGAAGAATATTCTGGCAGGTGACAAATGTAGATCGATCACAAACACATCGGGTGAACATAGTGCATGGAACTCGACAGTTTCATTCAATTAGAAGCTCAGACAACTCAACCCTACAAATTTGGACAAGATTGAAGGCTTTCTTTTGCAGTTCCTGTAGCATCGGTGAATGGGATGATTGTGAGTATAAGGATACCGTTGATACATGGGATCGAGTGACACTTGGCACCAATTTCAATGGGGTTAATGAAATAGACCATTTGGAAGATGATCAGATACATATTTCTACATACTATGATCACATATCAGATCTCATACAAGCAGGTACATGAGTAGTACCTAAATTAGAAAATGCATTTATGTATTGTTTACTCGACCTTTGTAGAATTTAATTTATGTAGAAATTAGAAATGCAAGACCTTATTTACAAAATGTATTGTTAACTTGACATATTTCCTTTCATAGGTCAGATATATGCAGTGGTTGCCCCAAAAAATAATGAATGGGGTTTTGACTATTGGTTGGCACGTTGCTTAGAGGGGAAACAAACCATTCTCGAACCTGTTACAGATGATGAAAATATTGAATTCCCAACCAGCTCGATGGTTATAAAAGGGGAGTACTTGACACTTGCAACACAACAGAAAAGGAAGGGTGGGTATGTATATCAGGATTATAGACCAGGAGCTATTGTTTACCACTTCACCAACCTAGTAGTTGGTATAAACATCAAGCTGCGTACACTTGGTCACAAAAATAGGTCACATGTACGATACTTGCTACCTCATATAGAGCACGAAATATTGATGGACACCATCAGCACCAAAGATGATCTGGATGGCCTACTTGTACGAGTGCATTGTCAAGTGCATTATTTAACCTTTAAAGTGAATTCTGAAGCACAATTTCAATTATTTAGCCTTACTTTATTCCCAATGTAATAAACCTGTGATTGACCGATACCATTCACAGACATAGTATTATTCAGAGTATACTGGACACTATAAACACGATCGTACAACCTCGGGTGAGTTATCTATAAATCATGTTTGCACATTTTCATTGGGTTCTCTTTTTTTTCTTATGATGTTACTAATGTCTAGCCTTTCGTGTGCCTAGGATACAAACACCATCTATGACACATTAGAGGCCCTGAGAATGGTGTCTTTAGACACCAACAAATAGAGTTCGGAAAATAACAAGCTCTCGAGTTGTTGAAATTTACATTTCTTGATGTTTTTAGTTTAATATACATTTAATTACATTGCCATGTATAAATCGGAAACCAACTAGGCTTTCATGAACATCACTTTGTATGCTATCACTAGGGTTGACAAGTTATGAGATAGAACTAGGGTTTAGTGAGCAATTTACAAGTTAAGAGAGAGAACTAGAAACACATGGACATGTACAAATCGGAAACCAACTAGGCTTTCATGAACACCAATTTGCATGCTATCACTAGGGTTGACAAATAATGAGATGGAACTAGGGTTTAGTGAGCTCTTTACTAGTTAAGAGAGGGAACTAGAAACACATGGACATGTACAAATCGGAAACCAACTAGGCTTTCATGAACACCAATTTGCATGCTATCACTAGGGTTGACAAATAATGAGATGGAACTAGGGTTTAGTGAGCAATTTACAAGTTAAGAGAGGGAACTAGAAACACATGGCCATGTACAAATTGGAAACCAACTAGGCTTTCATGAACACCAATTTGCATGCTATCACTAGGGTTGACAAATAATGAGATGGAACTACGGTTTAGTGAGCTCTTTACAAGTTATGAGACGGAACTAGAAAGACATGGCCATGTACAAATCAGAAACTAACTCGGCTTTCAAAAACACCAATTTGCATGCTATCGCTAGGGTTGACAAATAATGAGATGGAACTAGGGTTTAGTGAGCAATTTACAAGTTAAGAGAGGGAACTAGAAACACATGGCCATGTACAAATCGGAAACCAACTAGGCTTTCATGAACACCAATTTGCATGCTATCACTAGGGTTGACAAATAATGAGATGGAACTAAGGTTTAGTGAGCAATTTACAAGTTAAGAGAGGGAACTAGAAATTGGAAACCAACTAGGGTTTCATGAACACCAATTTGCATGCTATCACTAGGGTTGACAAGTTATGACATGGAACTATGGTTTAGTGACCTCTTTACAAGTTATGAGATGGAACTAGAAACACATGGATGTATGTACATATTGAAAACCAACTAGGGTTTGTAGGGTATGATGTTAGTATTGTAGGGTATGAAGTATGTTAGTATGGTATGATGTTAGTATCATAGGGTATTGTAGGGTATGATATGGTATATTACACTGTGCATACATGACTTAGTGTTATGATGTTAGTGTATGGTATATTACAATGGTATGGTATGTTATTATGGTATGATGTTAGTATGTTATGTTATGGTATGTTATTGTATGTTAGTATGGTATGATGTTAGTGTCATAGGGTATTGTAGGGTATGTTGTTGTATGTTAGTATGGTATGATGTTAGTGTATGGTATATTACAATGGTATGGTATGTTAGTATGGTATGATGTTAGTATCATAGGGTATTGTAGGGTATGTTATTGTATGTTAGAATGGTATGATGTTAGTATCATAGGGTATTGTAGGGTATGATATGGTATATATTACACATCCATGCATGACTTAGTGTTATGATTGTTAGTGTATGGTATAGTTATGATGTTAAAAAGTTGAGGATAGCCATAATGTTAAAAAGTTGATGAGTCATAAATTCTTCCTTTAAGAATTGGAAATTCATAAGTTAGCACACATGTGAACCACACATATCATTATATCACATAGGTGAACCACACATATCATGTTCCAAGATCAAGTCAACCATATATGTATAAATTTGAACCTTGCTTTATATTATATATGTATAGAAATAATGTTACAAAAATTGGCATGCCACATGGTCATAATACAAAATAGTGGATCAAAAAGTACATCTATGTGTATATGAACAAAAAGTTACATCTATGTATCCCCCCTATACATTTATTCTACTTATCCCCCCTTTCGTTTCCACTGCCAATGTCTTCGAAGAAGTCTAGCTTTCTTTTTCGACTGCTCACTGGTGATCCCCATCGCTGAACAAGAGGGATAGGTCACATCAGTGGAGATTGCAGAAAAACCAAATTTTGTAAGTTAGTTTACCAACCTTTAAAAATTCTTTGTACATTTGTTCAAATTCCAAAACCAAAATAACATTTTTACTTACTATACGCGAGTAAGTAATGGTGGGTCATGGTGCCTCACTAACAGTGACCTTGATTGGGTGCTCTTCAAGCACCACTTGCTCACTATCAAGATGCATAAAAGAATATATATTCCAATGTCAACAAATATACATTTACATTGGGGGGGAAGAGGTGGGTCACCGATTTGAGTCTCTTCAAGCACCAAATCAGAGAAAGTGATACACAAATGTACAAAGAAAGTGATACATAAAAAAACCTGTTGGCTCGTCAAAGGTGGGTCACCGATTTGGTGCTCTTCACGCACCGGTGCCTCACTAGAAGCCTGCATAAAGTAACATATAGGTCAATTTCAGATAAAATAGTGAATCAGAGACATATATACTACATGGACGGAAAATGATGTTTCCAAAGAAAGCGAAACATACATGTACCTGGTTGGGGGGAAGAGGTGGGTTGACAACAACCTCGCTTTGGTGCTCTTCAAGCACCACTGTCTCAATAGATTCCTGCATAAAGTAACATATGTCAAAGCGATACATAAACCTACAAAAACGTACAAAGAGAAAGCAACAAATCAGGGAAAGCCATACATAAACATACAAAGAAAGCGATACATAAACTTACTTGCTACCTTGTCAGAGGAGGTGTGTAACCAGTGGATCGATTAACTAGCAATGAGAGAAAAGGAATTCTACTTGTACTAGCGAAGAAGCTCGCGTTTTCGACATATTCATCAAACTCACGTTCCTACGTACAAAAGGATAAAGATACAATTAGACAATTTCAAAAAATTAAAAAAGTACATGTTGAATCATTAAAATCACAATTAAAAGAAAGCGATACATAAACGTACCTGCTGGCTTGTGATAGGCGGGTCATCAATCTGGTGCTCTTCAAGAACCGGTGCCTCAATAGAAGCCTGCATAAAATAACATATGTTAAATTCAGATAATAAAAAGAATCTTAGACATATATACTACATGGATGAAAAATGATGTTTTCAAAGAAAGCAAAACATACATGTACCTAGAGGGGGGGAAGAGGTGGGTCGGCAACAACCTCATGTTGGTGCTCTTCAAGCACCAATGGCTCAATGGTTTCCTACATAACGTAACATATGTCAATGTCAGATAATACAAAGAAAATGAGACATATACATGATGGACGAAAAATGATTTTTCCAAAGAAAGCGAAACATAATTAAAAGCATATTTAAAATAATAACTATGTTTGGGAATCTACCTCTGCATGAGAGGGACTAGGTTGAGATTCAATATACTCATCCTAATCACCCTGCATAAAACATGTTGTATCAAAATTAGGATGTATTGAATGTTACAATCTCTACTATAAATATGTAAATAAAGTTCACAAATTAACAAGTATAGTTCTTACCACTAATGGTGAAGAACCAAACTCATATGCAATATTGACAACCGCATCAATGTTCTCAACATTGATCGGCGGACTATGCGACTCTGGTGTGCCATGGGACACCAGCTGTATATTTGTTCACACAATTTGTTAGATAATTAAATAGAAATAAATTGCGAAACAATTGAAAATTGTGATATGAAACAAAATATAACATGAAAATAATGAGTTTTACTTACAAATCGAAGTAATCCATCGTCCCGAAAGTCTAAAGTAGGGCCATAGCATATGCCTCCACATGATGTGCAAGGGTGTGGAGTAACACGACGCTCTAAACGCTCTGCATCTCCTGTGTGATCTGTAGATGGGTCGGCCTTAGAAGTGCCAACCCCTTGGCCTACATTGCCTTGGACATCAGTCCCATGCTGAAGCAATGTATCTTCCAAGTCAAATAATGCCTCCTGTGTATCCTCAATCACAGGACCCACAGGAGGATATAGTCGAGGGGGTTTTGGTGTGCGTGGAGGGCATGGCACACAGTTAGGATCCGTCCTGGCCCCTTCCCTATTTTGGGGCATTCCATGACCAACACCTTGGAAGCCTAAGATATCGAAATAGTTAACATGTTTCCCTAGGATGAATTCTGCATACAACTTCCTAAGGAAATAAAATGGGATGTCCTTATATCCATGAGGGTATTCATCGAAGACCATATACCAATGATCCATCCAATTGGCCTTTATATTTGGTTCAATGCACCAATCTATGGAAATGTGTGCTCGATTGGAGGGTGGAACCAATCCGGTGCTAGGGTCTCGGAATAATGAAAATAATTGGTATTTTGTAATCTTTAGGTCTTTGATGTCTTTATAATTCAATCCATCGGAGTAGTATTGCCTCTTGGATTCTATGTACGAGCTAATGTTGTACAGAGCTCCTTGG
The DNA here is from genome assembly GCA_001517045.1 of Pseudotsuga menziesii. Classification (NCBI taxonomy): domain Eukaryota; kingdom Viridiplantae; phylum Streptophyta; class Pinopsida; order Pinales; family Pinaceae; genus Pseudotsuga; species Pseudotsuga menziesii. Next base: position 33,001 of record LPNX011081205.1, read on the forward strand.
GCATTGGCAATTGTGTTTGTTATTGTGTCCAATGCATCAGCTAAAGACTGTCTCAAATGATCCCCCCCTCTAATAGATGAGCTAAGGTGCCTCAATGACGCCAAACGCGCAAGAATCTATGAGTTTCGATCTTGTTCCCCCTCTGGATTTGGGTTTGGGTTCATGTTTGGGTTAGGTTCTGGGTTATTAGAGGGTTCGTTTTCCACATTATCTTGCTCATTTCTGTTATCTGTTAAGATTTAAACAAAAAAATACAAGTTGTTTTAATTTATCATTCTTTGATTTCATTCAATTTTTTTATTAAATTTGTTTTAAACAATTATAAAAACTATGAAATTGAGAAAAACAATAAAGAATTGAAAACTAATTGAAATGGATAACACAAGTTACCTGCCATTGGAGCCAATCCACCTCCAACTCGACCTCCAAAAGGTGAAACACAAATCGCCTCTGCATTTTTTTGCCAACATGGTTTATCGCTCTCCCGATGCTTCACTGTGCAAATGATATTTGAGGTCCGTGGCCTTTGTTTTGTTTTTTTTTTAGTTTTCAATATCGCATATGCGATATATCACACTTGAGATATATATCGCATATGCGATACTTCCTTACGAACCTTAGCCTTGTGTTTGGGCTCGGGTTATTCCGAACATACCATCAATAACGCATATGCGTTTTCGATTTACACTTCGAAAGTGCGTTTCCGATTTCTTAAGTGGCACTAAAAAGTGGAACCAACTTCTTGCGAGCGCCCATATATATATATGTGTGTGTGTGTGTGTGTGTGGATAACTAGTAGTTGTTGCATGAACAACTCCTAGTTGATGCCTAGATAACTCGTAGTTTGTGAGAGAAAACTCATTTAACTAGAATAAGGCGAGAACAAGTAACATACAACTTATTAGTGGCACTTAACTTGTGACCTATCGGTGTTCACCAGCCACAAGTTAAGTGGTTGTGCTAGTTTCTTTATTTTTTTCAATCACTGACCTTTTTATACTAGCACAACCATTTTTTTTTTTTAACCATGGGAACAACAACCTCCCAAGAGTATATCCAACAGCTTGCAAGCCAGATATACCAATAACTTGTGACTTATCAGAGGCCGAGACGTCCCGAAGCCCTTCAAGGTGAGCCTCTATCCCAGGGGTCGCCTACCCTTCGAGCTTCGTCACAATAGGCCAATGAGCATCCCTAACCCTCGTCGGTTTTGAACCTCGCACAACCATTTAACTTGTGGTCGGTGAACATCGATAGGACACAAGTTAAGTGCCACGAATAAGTTACATGTTAAAGCATATTATCATGCCACTAAACTTGTAGTTATAATATGAGTTCAGAGGAGCTAATTAAGAGTTCAAAGGAGTTTATTAGGAGTTCGATTGTCACATGAACTCAACTCCCAACTGCAAAATGGAGTTCGACTAAACCTTGTGCACATTAACTTGACTCCCAGCTGTTAGATGGAGTTTCATTGTCACACGGACCGCATATTACCATGCCATTACATGTAGTTATTACACGAGCTATTTTCAATTTTTTGTATAATTGTTTATTACAAATTTTGAACGATAACCATATAATCAATTTGGATAATACACTTGTCCCATTCTTATAGAGGCTAAGAAAAACATAAATAATTCGTTTCCTTTTATTTTTTTCATTAACCATGTTTACTCTCCCTCTTCGTTTTATTTTTTATTATTATGCGATTCTACGAAGCAAGCACTTTATTTAAGATATTTAAATAAAATATTTTGATTTTTGGATGTAAAACGTCATGAATAGTTTACATCACACAAATACAAACTTATTTTATAAACACTGATTTTTTTAATATATAATTACTCAAAGACAACTAAAAAAATTGTGTTCGAGTTTCCATTGGTTTTATAAAAAAAATTGTGTTTTAAGTTTCCATTTGTAAACCATTGAGTGTTTTACAACATGGGTTGTGTTACCTGAATCGTTGAATTTAAAGTTGTTTAAATTCAATGGTGAACACTCTCCACATTATAAAACATTTAATGTTATGCAACCAAGTACTTAGCTTTCACTCAAAATAAGACCCCACAACACTAATGAAACTCCTCTTGGAATGGTATAAGGTACCTTTCTTAAAAAATAAGCTCTGCATTATGTAGAAGAAATTGTACATAGTATATTTGTCATTTTCCATGTTGCTTAATAAGGTCATGTTTATGGTGAAGATATGGGTATAGTTTATGGATCATAATTTAGGTAGAGAAGTTAGTTTGACTTAGTGAGCAAGATAAGTAATTACAATAGAGAAGGTGGTACTATTTCGTGATTGTCATGTTTGTAGATTGATATCAGATTAAGTAATGACAATCTTCTAGAAAGTGGTACTATTTCGTGATTGTAATGTTTGACATTTTACCTAGAATAATATCAGATTATTTTATTTTATGGGTAGTCTTACCACATCATCTAACATATATTAATTCGAAAGAATCACATGTATAGTTTTATGGATTACTTAGTCCACGTACATTTAATTTCTTTTTAAAACCCCTCTTCAAATTAAAAACCCCACGATGAGCTACTGTATGTGTATTTATGAATTTATAATTTCTTTTTAAACCCCCTCTTCAAATTAAAAACCCCACGATGAGCTATTGTATGTGTATTTATGAATTTATAATCATCTTATAATGTGAAGTTTCAATAGTATTAAGGTCTATTTTTATATAATATCAATCTTTAAAAATTCAAGTTACAATTTTGCTATAAATTAATATAGTTAAGAGATTTTGAGTTTTAAGCTACAAATTTATCATACATGTTTAGTATAAATAAGAGATTTTCTTCAGTTGACTTTGACTTTATATAATAAGAGTGTTTTTTTAAGTATAAGTATAAACGAGGTTTTTTTTTTTAAATTTTTTTTGTAAAGCTTATCATTTTATAACTAGCAATTGTCTTAGAAGGTGTAAAAGAACGTCGAAAGGGGATAAAATGGGATGTAAAGTAAATGTAATGAAGTGGAAAAGAGGGTATAAGCACTTTTTATGAATAATCACTAGTACATGTTGGGATCTAACCCCATGATAATCTTCCACCCAATGTCACACAATTTGATAACTTTATGTTTATATTTGGGACTAAAGTCGTCATGTGTGTTGTATCATGGTCTCTCAATTATGTATGTTTAGTGTTTTATGGAATGGTTTAAGCATATGGGTGTTTTGGTAAATGGTCACCCAATTTCGAACTTTGTTGGTACTTGTGGATGCTCAAATGTTATGCAGGCTCAAATGCTCTATCTTCTTCCCTTGTTTTCCCTGAAGGAAGTTATGTATTACACAGTGTTCATTTCCGTCGAGCCCTAGAATTGTTGGGAGTTTTTGAGTTATGTTTTCATTTTAACAAGTATGCACATTTCCCTTAAAATCAAAGTGGCATAAAAGTATGGACGATATGTTGATTAAAAACAAAAAACAACTTAAAGCTATGTCGATGGCATGGCCTTTAACACTTTGATTTAATTTATGGATATCAACATATTAGTTGAAAATGTTTTTGTACATTGAATAAATCTAAGTTGTATTGAACCTATAGTTGCAATAAGTATATGTGTATTTTACATTAGATATATTAAAATATAAAAGTACTCCTCAACTTAGTACAAGGATTTAAGTGTTACATAATCTTCTTGATTCCTCTCGTGCTTTTGGTAGATCTGTTAAGCCCTAAATCTTGGCCCATTCACCCCCCCCCCCCCCCCCCCCCCCCCCCCCCC
>LPNX011081205.1:36781-95767 GCA_001517045.1 Pseudotsuga menziesii
TCTTATATATATATCAAGGAGACATTTTCATTTGAATCATGTTATCTTGTCTTGTCTTGTGTATTTAGTACATTGTATAAGGATGTTGCCCCATTTAAGAGGCTTGATATTCATCTCTTTTCTCCATCATTAAGGCACATATTAATCTCTCTTGTCTAATTACATTCTTTTGCGGAATTTGTCGCATTACATTTGGTATCGAAGCTTGAACGCTTCCAAAACGAGTCATATTGGAATTTTCGCTATAACTTTTTTCTAGGATGTTTCAGACAGTGAAACTTGCAAGGGACGTAGAGGACAAAGAGAACTATATATGGTATGGTTTTCAGATCCCGATTCATCAAAGGTTCAGATCTATACTCTTTGCAAGATATGGTTCCTGACTAGTCCAAAAACTAGTCTCAAATAGGTGTTCTGGGAAAAAATGTTATATCAATAGAATGCGAGATCCAAATTGAGTAAGACTTGTAGGATGTTACATCATAAATAATTCTAACCACAATATATATGGTAGTAATTTCATAATCATATCCAATAAATTGGACATGTGGCATGCCATACACTTTCGCTCTTTTGAAAGGGCCAAAAATACAAGAGTTGGGAAAATTGCCACAACTTTTTATTGGCACAACAAAATTAGGTCATACATGTGGCATTGAAGAGAATACATATCAGGCTACTGCAAAAAAGTATCAAACTTAGAGGGAATGAAATTTCAAATTTACCTTAGTTGGAAGATTGGGCAGCAAATCAATCTCCAAATTAGGGTTGAAAAAGGTACACCATTTTAAATTTGAATAAGTTTTAGTAGAAAAATCTATTTTGGGTGATCTCAAAGGTGTTATAAAGATTGGATATTTCTATTTTTATTATTCCACATGACACCAAAAGGTGATGAAAAAATTCACACTCCAATCAAACCACCAAGGGATTCACCCCTCGCCTTCAATGAAAGTGAAAACCTATATTTTCGAGTGTCTAAGTTGGAAAATCTGATTAAAGGGACTATGAGAATGATTGATTTAGTTAATTTAAAGAACAAGATAGAGTAAGGGATGGGAAATATGGAGGAATGAATAGGACATATGGGGAGTAAGATGATGGGACATATGGAAAATAAGATAGAGAAAAATATGGTATCAGAGCTTTAACACTTCCAAAACGAGTCATCATGACATTTCCGCTTGTTTTCTAGGATGTTTCATACAATGAAACTTGCAGGGGACGTAGAGAACAAAGAAAAATATACGTGGTACAACTTGTAAATCCTTATTTATTACAGGTTCAAAGTTATACTCTTTGCAAGTTATGGTTTCTGACTAGTCCAAAAACTAGTCTCAAACATGTGTTATGGGAAAAATTGTTATATCAAGAGAATGCAAGATCCAAATTGAGTAAGACATGTAGGATGTTGCATTAGAAATAATTATAACCACAATATCTATATTAGTAATTTCATAATCATATCTATAAAATTGGACACATGGCATGTCGTACACTTTCGCTCTTATGAAAGGGCCAAAAATACAAGTATTGGGAAAATTGCCATAACTTTTTATTGGCACATCAAAATTAGGTCATACATGTGGGATTGAAGAGAAGACATATTAGGCTAATGCAAGAGAAAAATAAAACTTAGAGGAAATGAAATTCATATTTACCTCAATCGGAAGATCAGGTAGCAAATCAGTCTCCAAATTAGGGTTGAGAAAGGTACACCATTTTAAATTTGAATAAGTTTTAGTAGAAGAATCTATTTTGGGTGATCTCAAAGGTGTTATAAAATTTGTATATTCTATTTTTATTGTTCCACATGGAACTAAAAGGTGATGAAAAAATTCGCACTCCAATCAAACCACCAAGGGATTCACCCTTGGCCTTTAATGAAAGTGAAAACCTATCTTTTCGAGTGTCCAAGTTGGAAAATATTATTAAAGGCACTATGAGAACGATTGATTTAGTTAATTTAGATATATTAAAATATAAAAGTACTCCTCAACTTAGTACAAGGATTTAAGTGTTACATAATCTTCTTGATCCTCTCATGCTTTTGGTAGATCTGTTAAGCCCTAAATCTTGTCCCATCCCCTCCCATAGGTACTTTATATTAGTATTGTTATATTATTGATGCCAAATTGAGTCCATTAGTGGTAATTGTACCTCTTTGTCTTTTATATATATATATATATATATATATATATAAGACAAAGAGGTGTTATAAAATTTGTATATTTCTATTTTTATTGTTCCACATGGAACCAAAAGGTGATGAAAAAATTCACACTCCAATCAAACCACCAAGGGATTCACCCCTGGCCTTCAATGAAAGTGAAAACCTATATTTTCAAGTGTCCAAGTTGGAAAATATTATTAAAGGCACTATGAGAACGATTGATTTAGTTAATTTAAAGAATAAGATAAAGGAAGGGATGGGACATATGGAGGAATGAATAGGACATATGGGGGGTAAGAAGATGGGACATATGCATAATAAGATGGAGGAAAATATGGTATCAGAGCTTAAACGCTTCCAAAATGAGTCATCTTGGCATTTTTGCTATAACTTTTTTTTAAAGGATATTTGAGACAATGAAACTTGCAAGGGACTTATAGGACAAAGAAAACTATATGTGGTACGAATTTTGATATCCTTATTAACCATAGGTTCCAAGTTATACTCTTTTCAAGATATGGTTTCTGACTCGTCCAAAAACAAGTCTCAAATAGGTGTTCTAGAAAAAAATGTTATATCAAGAGAATGTGAGATCAAAATTGAGTAAGACCTGTAGGCTGTTGCATCAAAAATAATTCTAACCACAATATCTATGGTAGTAATTTCATAATCCAAAAAATTGGACGCGTGGCATATTGTACACTTTCGCTCTTTTGAAAGGGCCAAAAATACAAGTGTTGGGAAAATTGCCATAACTTTTTATTGATACATCAAAATTAGGTCATACATGTGGCATTGAAGACAAGACATATTAGGCTACTGCAAAAAAAAAATTCAAACTTAGAGGGGCTGAGATTTCATAGTTACCTCAATTGGAATATCGGGTAGCAAACCAGTCTCCAAATTAGGGTTGAAAAAGGTACACCATTTTAAATTTGAATATGTTTTAGTAGAAGAATCTATTTTGGCTGATATCAAAGGTGTTATAAAGATTATATTTTTATATTTTTATCATTCCACATGACACTAGAAGGTGATGAAAAATTTACACTCCAATAAAACCACCAAGGGATTCACCTCTGGCCTTCAATGAAAGTGAAAACCTATCTTTTTGAGTGTCCAAGTTGGAAAATCTAATTAAAGGGACTACGCGAATGGTTCATTTAGTTAATTTAGAGAATAAGATAGAGGAAGGGATGGGACATATGGATGAACAAATAGGACATATGGGGAGTAATATGATATCGCATATGGATAATAAGATGGAGGAAAATATGGAAATGATTGTTAAGCTCATATGGAATCCAAAGGAAAATCTTCCTAAAGGTGATAATGTGTCCTAGAGAACTCACGAAGATAAAGATAGTGTTCATGTTGAGAAACATTCCATTAATAAGCATAATCCTAGAGGATTTGATTATAATAATGGAAGTAATCAGGGATGGTCCCCAAGGGGTATCCAACTCCCCAAGATTGACATGAGGAAGTTTGATGGCAAGGACCACATAACATGGATGGGATAGATGGAGCAAATATTTGATATACACCAGGTTCCAAATCTACAAAAGGTAACTATTGAATCTTTATATTTAGAACCTGAGTAGTTTGTGTGGTACCAATGGCTTTGTGAATGCAAAAATAACTCAAAGGCCCTTGGTCCATTTTTAAAAAGAATTGATATCATATCATGATGATATTAAACGCAATTCCTTCTTTACCCAGTTGATAAATATAGGGAAAAAAGGTCCAGTAATTAAGCACATTCAACAATTTCAAAAGTTGAGTTTCAGAGTGCAGAGCATACCCAATGGTAAATTGTTGGATCTCTTTATTATAAATTTGAAGGATAACATTCATAATGAAGTGTGTCTCTTCGAACCAACGTCCTTAGAGAAGGATTTTCGTTGGCAAGGAAAGTTGAAAGATAAAGTATGGCTATGGCTAATAAAAGGATCACCTCTAACACTTACAGAGAGAATAATGCTCGTTCTAAACCACTTCAACCTATAAGGTTGGCACCTCAACAAATGGATGAAAGAAGAGAAAAAGGTTCATGCTTTAATTGTGACAACAAGTATAGTAAGGGACATAAGTGTGGTGAGAAGAAATTATTCTACATAGATTGCAAAGAGTAAGAAGAAAAATAAAAAGAATCATCTCAAGCTAAAGAAATAGAAGAGATTGCTCCTAAAGAGATTACTTCCATGATATCTTGTCATGTATTGGCTAGAATTAGTACTCCTCAAACTCTTAATATCGAAGGATATATCACAAAGACAAAGTAATAGTTTTGATTGATTCTGATAGTACTCAAATTATAACACTGTGTTTGTTTTACTTGAATCAATATTTAATAAGATCCTATTGTTTCCACCAATATATTTATAAAAATGTTCTTTTATATTCATATACTATTCTTTTCTAATTCTTTTCGTTTATTATATTATTTATAATGCTTCTTCTCTTTCCTTATACAATATCGTTGTATTTTTGGCAAAGTCTCCTTTTTCCCCACAATACCACAAGTAGAGAAAGTTAATATTATGATATATTTTAGATTTATAACAATATGTTAATAAAATTAATATTATGACATCCATTTGAAATAATTCTTACACTATCTTGGAGATCAAAATATCCTTCTAAAACATTATTCTCTCCATGAGTCCCATTTCATTATAAGCAATGTTTTTACCTTACATTTGTGAAATCACTACAAAATCATCAATTTTTTTAACCAAAAACAAATATATCAATCATCTTCAAACTTCATCAAATTGTCATTACTTTTTTTTAATAACGCCAAATACAAAGATATTGTATGTTCATGTGGTTTTTCAAATATTGGTCAAATGCACCAATGTATACAAATTAGTTTCAAGAAGCATATAAATGATAACAACCACAATTAGAACTCTAAATATGTTTTTGGTTGAACATACTACCCAACCCAAACTGTACATTTGTTTTGACTAAACCAAAATGTGAACTAAAATCCAAAACTATGTCACTAAACAGATTAAATACATTATTGAGATTAAGAAAACCCTAACAACATCAATCATGAAGTTTAAACAAACGCGATTATAAAGTTAACCAAACATATCAATTGACCATAAACTATATTTAGAACCATAAAAACCCTATTAATTCTATGTATTCTCGTTCTTTGAACCTAAGACAACTAATTATTACCTTGGACCCAACTCATGAATCTCACTAACTATTTCTTGCAACAAACAATTAGTGCATCGTCAATACACAATTCTCTTAGGAATGAAAAAACATTCACATACAATTAACAATCATAAACTAGTCTACTCCTTTTATTATTAAAATTCATAAACATTATTACATTATTCTGCCTAAAAGCTCCCCTCTTGAATTTTCAAAGCCTCTTTCTATTCAGAGGATTCGAAAGAGTGCACTCTTTCTCATTAAGCCCCACCATCCTCAAATGCTCATTCTCTATAAGGTTCAACCATTGTTATCCAAAATTACTTTTTCTTTAGTATTATCTCCTCCCATAAATTACTACAATCCAATCTCTCTTTTAACTTTGATTCTTATCAAGATTTCATAAAATCTTACCCTTTGACAATGCTTGTAACTTAACACTTTCCACCTCAAAGATTCAACAAAATCTTACCCTTTGACAATGCTTGTAACTTAACACTTTCCACCTCAAGGATTCAACTTTCGAGATATTCACATATATCTTCTTGCAACCATGCCTCTAGGCTTGATTTCCTTTTCTCTTAAATGCTAAACATAAATCCTTTAATGGCCTACATTACTCCAACATTTTTATTTAGTTTGGAAAAAAATAACATTTCCCCAAATTCATATATATATATATTCTCTCCAATATTTATGATGTTTATTCAAACTGTGTGCTCCAAAACGGTTTCATTATTCTCAAAGCTGTCATTTCTCATACTTAGATGTCTAAATATTAAAATATTTCCATTCATTGGTTTATCACTTGGCTTTTTGTTGTCTACAAATGTTTTGTCTTTGTATTTTCAATATCATGTTTGTTTGTCTATCTTTTAACTTTTTATTTGGGAAGATTTATTTACTTATTTTTTTTTTATTTTTTTCAATTTTTGTATTTTCAATATCATGTTTGTTTGTCTATCTTTTAACTTTTTATTTGGGAAGATTTATTTACTTATTTTTTTATTTTTTTCAATTTTTTTGGGTGTGCTTGATGAAGTCATATCTATGACAAAGAAATTTTGTTCTTAACATATATGGTGTTTACTATTATTCTTAATATTTATGATTTTCTTTAATTTTTAATCACAATGATATTATAAACCATGAACTATAAAGGCTGGGAGGGTGGTGGAGTATGTACAACCAAGGGCATCGTCATAGAACAAATTTGATTATTTGTTCTAGGTTGTGACCATTATATAAGCCTTCTTTGTGAGCTAAGAGGCCTAGAAAGTAGTAGGGTGATAAATTTTTTATTTTTTATTTTTTCACTTTTTATTTTTCAATATTTTCTTTTCTATTTTTTATCTTATAAGATATGTTTATTCATAGCTTCTCTTCCTCTTTATTTTTATTAATTACTTTATTTTTTTATTATTTTTATTTTTTTATATGGTTTATAATTTTGAGAATAAAGGTCAGGGTTTGCTATATCCACAATAATAATTTTAGGGGGCCACCCAAAAGGGCCTCACCTTATCGACTATAGTTTTGGGAGCCTAACCCTAAAAGACCCACAAAGATGAATTTGTGAAAATTAAACCTCCGGCCTCAATATCAAACGATCTTTAAATTCAAACTCCAATTAAATGAACTCCTCAAGACTAACCTTTTTTTTTTATTACCAAACACTTTTACCATATAAATTTTATTTAAAATATTTTAATTTTTAAATGTAAAATATATAAAAACAATCTATTATATAACACTTAAGCATACACTTATTCAATGTCAACTCTCTCCAACCAAACAAGGCCCACAACACCAATGGTCGCTTTCTTAAAATAAGCTTTACATCATCTCGAAGAAATTGTATAGAGTATGTTTGTAATTTCCATGTGACATAATAAGGTCATGTTTATGCTAAGGATATGTTATAGCTTATGGATTATAATTTAGATAGCGATCAGGCTCCAAATTTGAAGCCTTCAGGGTCCGTAAAGGACCCTTTTACCCGTCATAGAAGACCGATTTTTTTTTTAACATGCGAAATAAATTCAATTACTGAATATGCCCGTCAATCAGGAAATGGTAAAAGTTTTTTAAAAATTTCACTGGAAGGGCTGATCCAAAATCTTCCCGTCAATAGTTTTTCAGTGGGCTGAGTCTGGGGCAGCTGGGGGGCCGGGGCCATGTGGACAGTGGGACCGGTCACCCGGAAATTGAAATACATAATTTGGTTTTAAATGGATGATTGGCGCCAACCTTGCATTTCGAATTCGGCCTTCTTGCTACCACTGAGCGCCCTGAGCTACGCCCTGTTCCATGTTCTTCTGGTGCTCATCGTAATCATCCTCGCAGCCGAGTGGATTGGGTATCATTGAACGCTGGCAAGTATTTCTTTGTTTTTTCTTTTTTTTATATACTATACAACATTTATGGTATTCGACCTTGTGAAAAACACTCTGGGTTTTAGATTAAAATAGTTCTGTCAACATCCTTTGATTGCATAAATTCTTTCTCAGAGTGGCACCCAAATAGCACGAGCATTCCAATATATTCCTTGACAAGTTAAGGAAAGTATCTGACGATCCTTGAGTTTATTGTCTCCAATGATCAATAAGCGTTTGTATTATATTATATATATAATTTTGGCATTTCCTCTATGAATCTATATAAGAAAATGAACAATTTCAAGCATCTCTTCCGGTACTGGATTCTATTTTGTAGTCTTGGATAAACATCCCACAGGCACCTCACACCGTATGAATCTCCAGATCACCAGGTTTTTGTCCTTTTGCCATCTCCATAATGTCGGATTTTTTTCTTTTGCAAAGCAGTTAGCTCACGAAAACCATACCGAGCATGAATTACAAACCGAACAGTGATCACAGTGTGTAGAGATTTAAATGAAGCATAGGTAGGTAGGTTTCAGAGTGCATTAGGTAGCTAGTTATTGGGAACTAGGTAAAAATTTATATATGCTGGATTTTGATTTAAATGGCATTGTTGTGGGAAGCCTGGAAGTTGAAACAATTGCTTGAAGAATTAGAGTAGTACCATTAATATGTTTACCATTAAAACCATCTATGTTTCATTACCACAGGAAAACATTAGTTAACATACAGGCTTTCCGAATTTTATTATTATTGATGGCATACAAGCTTTCCAGTCCTGTACTTTTGTTTCTCTTTTGATTTATTATTGCAAATTACTCGTTAGGGATGGTCACCTTCATGGACCATTTGCAATTTATGGATATTCCTTTTTTCCTCTATTCCCCAAGTTACACACTGAACAGTGCAATTGACCAGATACACTCAACCTCCAATCAGAGAAGAACAACATTGATTCAAAGCTGCAATCGCTTTCTTCAAACAAACAAAACAATCTAATGCTGCGAGACTTGGGAAACACATTTCCAATGCATAAATGGTGAACCTGACCGTAAAAGGATCAGCCAGTTGGTGTACCATACATTCCTTTGGATTGATTTAGAAGAGGCCCTTTAAAGATGGCAAGACCACAACCATGAGCTCTCTAACAAGAAGTGTGTAGTTGTTAAAGAAATCAAATGGATTTGTGAACCCCCTTAGCTTTAGCAAGAACAGAACCCTAGTGATGACAGAGCCTTCCTTCCTTGGTGTACAGAGAGCCTGGGACATACAGGACACTGATGCATGAGCATCCAGCTCAGGTTTAATTTTTTCTTTTAAGCTTCTAATTGAAACATCAAATATTTAAGATTTCATCAATTAAAAATGATGTTAATAAAATCTTAAACTAAAACTGGTTTCCTTCTTATAGTTTAACTTGGTAAAAAAACACTAATTCACATTCCATTTCTCCACTTATTATTTTGAGTAAATAGAAAAACACCATTTCCCCTTTTGGTATCTAAACTAATAGAAAAATACCATTTTACAACTAATTCAGACTACTCCTAGATTTAACCAAGATAAATCAATTTTAATGTTTTTTTTGTTAGTTCTCTTTGTTAAAATTTTGATTGATATATAGATAATTAGAAATCCAAATACAAAAATGGATTTAGCATTTTGATTCTATTTCTATCATAAATTTGTTAGAAATATAACTAAGATAAATCAACTTTATTATTTTTTGTTTTTTCAGATCTCTCTTTTAAAAATTTGATAGAAATATAAATAATTAGAAATCCAAATACAAAAATGGATTTTGCACTTTGATTCTATCTCCCTTATAAATTTGTTTGAAATATGGATTGATAAAATTCAAAATACAATACTAAAAATGTATAGATAATTAAAAATATTTTATTTCAACCAAGAAACCTGTGTTTGTCTGTAATGTCAATCTCTAGGTATGTTTTGGATTCTATAGCTGAGTCTAGAGTCCATCTTTAGGAGAAAGGATATCTCACTAGAATGTGATGCTATGTTCATTCTATAAATAGTGAATTAAGGCAAAATATTTTATTTGATATTCATCAAATGCTTATTATTTTTTCTTAATTTATGTATTATCAGGAGAAAGGATATCTCACTAGAATGTGATGCTATGTTCATTCTATAAATAGTGAATTAAGGCAAAATATTTTATTTGATATTCATCAAGTGCTTATTATTTTTGTTTAGTTTATGTATTATAGGTTTCCAAGTTTGAGTCAATATCAACCCGTCATTCTAATACATAGCTAATTAGAAATCCAATTTAACACTTTGAATCTACCTCAATTATAAATTTGTTAGAAATATAGATTAATAAAATTCAAAATACATATCTTGGAGATTGAAAACACAACATTTAACCTACTGTCTTAGCCATTGGAAAGACACCATTTGACCTCAGATTTAAGCCACTGCCATGAATTATAGAATGAGTATAAATGAAGAATTAAGTCAAATTCATATACTAAATGAAGAAGCAAGTCAAATTGATATAAATGAATAGTGATTATGATACTTTAAAAGGGATCTCAGGTCTCTTTTCTGATCCATCTCTGTTATAAATTTGAGGTCTTTTTTTTTATCCATCTCTGTTATTAATGTGATGGTTGCAATTTTACTATTCAGTTCCTCCAATTAAAAAAAAACCATCTATCTTAAACTGCAAAGTTACTATTTTTCAATTCAACATTGTCAAAAGTAAAATATTTCATCATCAAATGTAGACAAGATTGGAAAGAGCAGAGAGCTCCTTTGGGAGTCTTATCACCCTCAATGCTAAATCTGATCAGCCATCCAGACTAGATGGTTTGTTGAAAATGAAAGTACATTGAAAAATCTGTACATAAAATTGACGTTCAGTCACTGTTAGTTCAGTGGCATCTCTCTGTAAGTTTCCTATGCGTGGGGAATGTGATTATTTCGCAGACCAATGACGTAGAAACGATTCTGTAGTTACTTGGTAGCTTCGTCTTTCCAATCTCACACGTCAAATGTGAAGCGCATTCATGAATTCATTCAATGTTCTCGTTAATGTCAAGGCCGGCCAGACAACTTTCTGTCAATTATTTATGTAAGCGATAGCTTGACTTTAATTAACTTTAATGTGATGGCAGGTTGCCCTAATTTCCCTGTATTATTTTATGCAAGCGATCGCTGACTTAATTACTGTTCTTTGAACTTGTCTCGAATTTTGGGGCCTGCCCATGCACGGCTTCCATTATGGCAACCTTGAAGTTTTCCTCATATTCTCATCATCTCATGTAATAATTATTGTCCAAGAAACTCGCCTCGAGCTTCAGATTTGTACTAGTTGTCACTGATGCTGATTAACAATATAGCTCATGAATGTACACGATGCATTGGTCTTCTTCCGATATAAAATAAGCAACTAATACTAAATGGCTTAAAGATTTTCTAAGAGATAAATTGCTCTCTTCTTCAGCCATTGTAAGAGACGAGTGATTTTCTCTGGTACAATGTCAGTGGTTTTTCTCTTGCAATTACTATAAAGTCTGTAGTGATTTTCTCTGGAGCCCTAGCCCTAGTCTGCAGCCCTAGCCTTATTCTGCAGCCCTAGTCTGAAGCCCTAGCCAAATTATTTAGTCTGCAGCAGTGATCCCTTGTCACCATGGGAGGATTGTGCACTTATTATAATGATAGTAAGTTTGAACATAAAAGCATATGGGAGACCAAGTTTCAAACTTGAGCCCTTCAGCAAGTCAGGCATAGTATCTTGTTTACCAAAAGGGACCTCCAAAGCTTTGTTTTCGCTGGAATTTTGTGAAGTCAAAAAACCATTAGCGGTATGGTTTTGGGTTATGTGAGGGTTTTTTTAATTCAGGGCATCTTAATGGCAAAAGACTTAGAGGTGTTGTCTTCGCTATTGTTTAATTCGTTTATTTCAATTCTGATTTGAGTTATTATGAGATGTTAGTTTAAGGTTTTTTCAAAGTTTTGGGTTATGTGAGGGTTTTCCTTTATTCCAATTCATTTTCTGATTTTAGGTATTATAAGATGTTAATTTAAGATTTTTTCAAAGTTTTGGGTTATGTGAGGGTTTTTTAATTCAGGGCATCTTAATAGGAGAAGACGTGTTGTCCTTACTATTGTTCAATTCGTTCATTCCAATTCTGATTTTCTGATTTGAGGTATTATAAAATGAAAGTGGTCAAGATGTTGTATGTTGCAACTTGCATGAACACCCCAAACATTTCACTCAATAACTTCCAACGTGGAAGTTAGGTTTTCACAAATTTAAGATAGGTCCACTGCATAAAATCTTATTTACCTTTCTTCTTGTAATCTTATGTACCTTTGTTCTTGTAATGTTATGTACCTTTCTGAAACTACTTGCATAGACCAGGCCTTGATAAGAGGTTACCCCACTTGGTGTTACCACAGTGCTTCAAGTCAGAGAACTCTTTGAACTCTGTCTGGTGTTTAAAGGCACTGAAATTTTGATGTACTTTTACATTTTCAAATGAAAAGAAGGATTTATTTTTACATGTCAACTATGAAGGGTTCAATATCTCACAGCCCTTCAAAGTGAAATGGGACCCTACCCTTCAAATTTGATCCCTGATAGCGATGTTAGTTTGCCTTAGCGAGCAAGAAATGCCGACAATCTAGAAGGTGGTACTATTTCGTGTTTGACATGTTTGACTTTTTACGTCAATCGATATCATATCATTTTATAGGTAGTAGTAATTAGTACCACGTAAACTCTTATTATACACATTAATCTTAATAAGAGTTCTACAATACAAGGGTTTCTAGTCTTAATGGCTAGTACTAAGATTAGTTCAATTGGTTGTCCCAATTGATAAGTTGTTTTCAGGTTAGAGGTAAGGGGTTTAATAATGAATTTATAATTAGTTTATATAGTAATAATAATATATGGTGTATGAGACCTCCTTGTTTATGAGACAAAGGACCCCTCTTTACGCAACGATTTAACTGCTAAAGTCTACATAGGTGTACATACACTACCCTCCTCTGAATTTGAACCTATGACCTCCTGAGAGGAAACACATTCTCTTAACCATTAGGCTCACTCATGCTCATAAGTATTATATGTTAATAGTTGTAAAAAAACCTTTTATATAATAATAATTTCGACATTTTTTTATTAAAATTTTATAATAAATTAATATAATTAAGAAATTTTAGGTTTTAAGTTAGAAATTTATCACGTAGGGTTAATATAAATTAGAGATTTCTCATTTGATTTTTATGCAATATTTTGTTTTAAATGAGGTATTTTGCTTATTTTTTAAAGTATAAATAAGATTTTTATTTGTTAAAGTTGTAACTTTTATTATTTTATAATAATAATAATAATTTATTTTTAAGGTCATATTCAAGCTAGACACTAATTTGGTGTTAGATGCCCTTTTAGTTGGTAGGATAAGGGACTCTCTCTGTCCAATGATGTAACTGCTAAAGTTTACAAAGGTATATATGCCCTACCCCCTCCGAATTTGAACCTATAACCTTCTAAAAGGAAACACATGTTACTATAAATGTCTTCCTCATTATTTATATTTATAAATATAATAAACCTAAGACGTGTAATTGCTTTTATTATTTTTCTTTGTTTTCACACTTTATTTATGTTATTTTTAGTTTTTTTTATGTTCATTACATTAACAGTTGAAATTTGGTAGTTCAACTTAGTTTTACAAAACATTGTAACACTTATTGAAGTAGATCTTAATAATTAGAGTCAAAGATGATCATTTAACTTGGTATCTCTTCTGGTATCTTAGCGAGTGTGTTTACTACAATCGTAGAGAATAAGTCACTCTATCAAGTTATAGAACTCAATGGTGAAACATTAAACATAATTATGTAACTCAATGGTGAAACATTGAACATATTTATCCCGAAAATAGTGTAATCGGTTTCACTTGATATATTAGTCTTCATAATGCTTGAAGAGATTACACAAACTATTGAGCATATTTATCTCGAAAATAGTGTAATTGGTTTCACTTGATATATTAGTCTTCATAATGCTTGAAGAGATTACACAAACTCTTTACAAGTTGTTTTGTCCTTGCACTATTAGCCATGTGATTCTCGCCAGTAGGCCTAGAATTTCAAATCTACTATGCCTTTCAAATGGAGATTTGATGACGATCTTGGATTTTTCATGCTTTTCACTATACGTTTCATACAAATTTATGGCTGTCAAATTCATTTAGATTTTTATATGAAATTTCAACTTAAATATTATTAAAAAAAATAAAATAAAAATAATCTAAGTATCCCACTTGTAAAGGATGAATAAGGAGTCCCTCACAAAAGATAATACAATATGGATGGTTTTAATTTTTTTATAATTAAGACAAGTTTTCTTATGCTTTTTAATGAGTTTAACTTCGCCTTCTATCCAACACTATTTCCAACTTTTTATTATCATTAAGATCAGTTCTCCCATGCCTTTGTAATGCATTTATCTCCCCATCTATCCAACACTATTTCCAGGCTATAGCTGTAGCCTGTAAGTGTAATTCTAGAGTGAAGGAAAGTTTTCCAATATTGTCCTTTACAGTTGTTTTTGTAAGCTGCACAAATCTCTTATATTATAGAGGCAAAAAATACATAATTTGACTTGGCCACCTGAGGTTTAAGCAGGTGAATCCTCCTCCCGAGCCTCTCAAAAACTGGCCCTCTAACAGAATCAACGTCTAAGATGTCCATGGTTATAAGTACGAGCCTGTGGCCCATTGATGGAGACATAGTTACAGTAATCCAACATAAAACCGACATGCTCATATACTTGAGCGTAGACAAAGATTTCAGTAGCAGACATGAAAACAGACATAGTTACATGGTTCATAATTAAAAACATACCAAAACCACTAGTGTCTTGACCAAAAAACCTAGGTGACGCATCCATTAAACAGGAGGAGTTTCTTCAGTGATGGGGCAAGCCCATATTTCTTCCTGCGACAGAGTAGGCGAGTTGGCGGCGGCATTCGGGGCCAGAGAAAGCGTATGCTACTACTACTCGGACTGCTGGGCCAACATTTCCTTCAGTCGCTTGAAGAGAGGCTTTGCCGTTGAGGGGACAAGAAAGGGCTTGACGCGAGGAGCCTCAGTTGAGAAACCCGTTGCACTGCCGCTACCACTGAGACTAGTAAGAGCCCGACCTCCAGATTCACTACCACTGGCACCACCACTCTGTGCACGACCCCTATCCTTCATACCGCTCAGACTAGAGATGCCAGTCATGCCTTTCCAAGAAAAGGAGTTATCCATGGCCGTAAGCTGAGCTTCTATCTCTGTGATTTTAGTTTTCATGGTATGAACTACAACCCGAGCCTCATACCAATTGCTGAGAATGTCCTTAGTGAGGTTGCAGAGCATGTTCTTCATCATCCAATAATGATTGATTTGGCTACCATCCTCACCAATCAAGAGATTCTAGTTGAGGACTCGAGTCTACCAAGCTTCAACTAAAACATGGACACACGGAGAGATGTGAGGTTTGTAATCTGCCAGGGTTTGAGAACTACGACCACACTGGGCTTTGCCTCTCCCGGAGCTAGCTCTCCTTGGAGTTCCTCTCTGCTGGGACATGGCGACCAACTTGAGCCTAAAACCAACTTGATGGGGAGCGTTCTTTTATGCAAAAAACCAATAGAACGCAGACACAGATACACAGAGAACCTCCCGACGCGTAGCAAGCCTATCAATGCTCCTAGCCGAGACATAAATCATGATGTCTTTCAGAACTAAATGCCTGCCATTCAATGTACTCGCAAGCATTAACTTTCGATGCAGATCCATGAAAGCATCTAGGAGGACGGACCTTCGCTAGCCTGAGTCGCATGAGCCGAAGTGACATACGGAGTTTCTCCCATGCGCAAAGAGCTTTGAATGTTTTGGAGGGGTGACCTGTTGGTGTGGGTGTTGATGATGGGCTCAAGGTGAGTGACACGTGTTCTTTGCGATGGCTAGAGAGAGGCGCGGCTATCCAGGGATGATTTTAAGGAACCATACTTATTTAAAATTGTATAAATGTTGGTGAATATTACCAATTCTTAAAACGCCAACTATAAAATGATTGGTGATATTTTTCAAAAATATTTGAATTTCCAAGGATTTTATATCGTTTATATAATAATTTGGCGATTTTTAGGGTGAAAACATTTTACCCCATCAAAATTGGGTGAAACAGGGCTTCAAAAAATGCAAAATGACGAATCTTTTTTGGGAGAAAAACATGGAAAAATAGCCCACTGGGCTAAAATTCACCCCTAAAATTATCCCTGCAGCTATCGCCTGAATTATCACCCACATCTGGGAATATCGTCCTTTACAATTATGAACTCCCTAAACAATTAATGAATTTGGGTGTTTTTATTTTTAAACTTCGGTGCATCTTTCTATGTATGGTATTAAAGTTTGGTAATGGTTAGTTTCATTATCAATACATGTTTTAGTATATTTTAATAGATGGTTTATTAAATAGTGAAGTTCAAGTTTTCTATCTTTGACCAACTACATTGACCTTTACCAACGATTTCTTAGCTGAAAGGATTTTTATAAATCGTAGTTCTCCGCATTTTAATATTCCAAGATTGTGTAATGTGTCAGGGCATACGAAATTCAATACCATTTGGTTTCCATTAACCTTAACCTCTCTGTCCTTTACAATTGACAATACATGTAAAGGTGGTTTGGTGGTTTGTCTTATTGATTATTTATTTATTTGGGCTCCAGATTGGCAACCCACTGCTCGATTTCTTAACAGATTTTAATGCAAGGGCGGAGTTCTTCTGGTCACATGACTTTATTTTTTACTCGACATATAATATAATGAAAACTATCTGCAATTACGACCAGTGGCCACTATATTGATGACTGCACACTAAAACCAATTTATAAATTTATTTCTACAATCAATTATTGAAATTCGACTCCACGCTAAAACCAATTTATAAATTTATTTCTACAATCAACTATTGAAATTCTAATGACTAATTCATTCCTTCATTATTCCTAACGACAAAAACCAACTTAAAACCTTACTTCAACAATGAGTTATTGAGATTCCAATGACTATGTAGTAAACTCTAAAGTTAGTTTAGGTCATATAGCATGTTTCAAAAAATGTTACTTTAAACTTTTACTTTTTTTTACAACTACATGGTTTTTTTAATTTTATAAAATGTTTAGAAGTTTTTAATTTTTATAAAATGTTTTATTGAGTAGAATTTATTAATAAATATTCCAATAAGCTCTCTCTGTTGGAATATTCAATGAAATTGGTTTCTAAATTGACAGTTGTCGATGGTTAAATAAAAATAATAACAATAAGTGGTAAATGAAAGTGGTAAAAGTAATATTAAATTTTATCTAGATTTATCTACAACATGAAACTTAGAGTCTCGTTTTCCAAACATAAAAGAAAAAAACCTATCTAAATTTTATTATCCCTCAATACTATTGTAATTTTGAGGAAACAAAGTTGCTTTACAAAATATATGGACGATTTACAGCTGAGTATTGAGTAATTGATCTCATTGCTTTTGTTGTTTAAGGATAAAACTAAAAAGAAGAACTGGACGATAACAACAGCTTTACAAATTATATGGACAATTTACAACTCCGTCTAGAGAAATTCTCTATGTTTTTTAATAACACTAAGTGTTCCATTTAGACCATAGCATTTATGTTTTAAAAAAAATTGCAGTAACCTGGGAATGATTAAAACGATTTTCTATGTTCATAAATAAGAGGTAGAAAAATGCACAAAGCTGGACGTTTTACAGAAAAAATAAAGAAAGAAAAGCTGTGTATTTTGCAAGGCTCAACAATGATGAGTTCTACCAAGGGAATGTGTCATACACATGTATGTTAGTGATCAGTGAATACAATTTCCAGCTAGGAGGTCAACCACTACATTAATCCTTACGGTGTCACTTTAGATGTTTTCCCATCAACTCTGGATATGCAAAAGCCTAATTCTGGGAGAGGTAAATTCACCAAAACTAAAATAACATTCCTATTTTTACTTTTGGCTTCTCTCATTTTCATCTTTCATAGAAATACGAGGTAGTGCTATTAAAATAAAAGCAATGAGTGGGTTAAATAACCGAGTAATCATTTTTGAGTTCTTGAAAATTTTTTGTAAATTTTTTACCTAAATGCAAAATACATAATATTTTACATACCAAAATATGAGTAGTGACATATGGATTTTGAGCAAGTGTACCTGTTAATGCTTGGTAAACACTAAGAACCAAACGGGCCCAACTCCAGGTCTCTGTGCCACCCTCTAGTGTCAACTACCACAACTTCGAACCTATTATCTCAGGGAAGACTGCAACCCAATTTCTCATTTTCAAAAATAGAACACCAGTAGCCTCGTAGCGCAGGTATTTTGGGAAAACCCAGTACATAAATCAGGGTTTTTTATTTATAGCAGACACATCCTGTTTTCAGAACAAATGAATAAACCATTTGGGATGTATCATGTATTATAGCGGCAGACTGTAGTTGATAAGCCAATATTGTTATTCTCAAGCCTGTGAACATAAACATCAGTAATATCGACGAACATTCTCAAGTTGGAGGTGGAGTATTGGAGGGTCGGAGCTGGCCAATTTAATTTTCGGAGGCTTCTCATTAATGCTAGTAATTAAGGCAGTGTGCAGACAATATGGCATTACTTAGTAAAATTGACACGAAACCAGCACTAGCAGCCACGTTCATGTGTTAATGGAATTTTTTAATCATAGTTTTGATATTTGTACCCACGGGCCACGAGCCACCATAATTACACCAGTTGGTCCAACTTTTTAAGTCACCTCAACTTTCAAAACCTTGCCAAGCAGGTATTGGCCTTTATGATGGGTGGTTGATACGATGAGACGTCAAATTGTCGGTTCAAATTTTTTTATGCATGTAGACGTTGACATGTAACCTAAAATATTACTTGTAAAATACATTTTATTTTGCTAAATACGTCTTGTGCCACGTCAAATTCCAGGCCTGCTCGCCAGCATAATGCAATTAAAGCAAATTTTAATTACAAAAAACTTTATCTTCATTAGTGAAGTGATGCACTGATAACAATACGTTTCTTGCCCCATGTGTCCTCACAATGCCATTGGGGCCATGGAACACACAAATTACTAACCGGAACACCTATGATATTTCATTTCATTTTCCCATTGTTTAAATGAAACATTACAGTAGAGTTAACTTCATAAATGATTACTCATAATTTATATACGTGTATACGAAGTTATTTATATGCATATACAAAGTTATTGCAAGAAACTTATACATGAATGCAATCACAAAATTCCAATAATTCCATGCAATTAAATCATTATATAACAGTAATTACATTAAACACATATTAGAGATAAACACAACACCTTTTATACAGAGGTGAATACTTAGCTGAAAATTTAAATCAATTAACTGTAGACAAGGAGGTTCCTCCTAACCATAGGCTCTATCAAGCCATATCTTTCTTTAATAGGCCACACATGCGTTGGGGCTATTAAACCATGAGAAGGTACCAAGTTCTCTTTCTACAACTATCCCAATCTATTAGCACTCCTTCCCCATCATCTTACACAACCCAAAGAACGAGGATCCCTTTTCTGAGTTAACAGTCCCTCAGGCTCCCATCTATGATTTATTAGTCCCTTGAGTTTCTTACCCCAATTCCCTTCTAGGGATCCAGCACAAGTCGGCTAGGAACTCTCCATGCTAGGTTTCCAAGGAATTATGCCACTACTACATTTGGGTGGAAAATTCGATGGCAGGTTTCGACAATAGAGCTAAAATCGAAAAAATTATCAGGTTTTACTTATTTTTTAAATTATCCAACGTTCGTTGAATACCTGACACCCATGTTGTTTCATCGAATAATTGACTATACGTCGGGTATTGGACGAACCTAGACTGCATCACATATCTGACGTACTTGCAGGTGAAATGTTAATGGCGTGCGATTGATGACATATGGAATTATATTAATGGATTTCGATGATGTTTATATACAAATATATTTTATTTTGCTAAGTGCATTACAAATAGTTATACTATAGGTTAATTTTTGAAGATACTCAATATCACTGCAAGTTTGGTAAAAAAGAATGTCAAATAACATTCCTCTAGGTGGGCATATAGGTGTTGAAGTGTTGGCTTACTCTCAGTCGACCTAGGTTCATATCCTTAGTCATCAACAAAATCCAAGATATCGGCTTGACAAAGGAGGACTCCGTTGGCAACATCTGTGATGCAGATGAACTCTCACCTGAGATATCCTTATGGGGAACTGCCAAAACCAGGTTTCTGCAGCTATGTGGGGATTTTTATTATTACAATACTTTATCAAATCGCTCGACCAAAGCTGAGAATTATACTTCTTATTCCTTGTTTATTCATTCAAGATAATAGTCTACTCATTCTCCGACATAGATTACAACATTTAACATAAAAGTCTTATCACAGATTCAATCTATTAGCGCTGCGACACACACACATATGGGTTTATTCATAAACATATGTTGTGCGACATAATCAGATCTACTTATTGACAACATGCATGCATCGACAAAAACATATTTATGAAAGACACACATAGACAAAATTTAATGTGGAAACCCATCCAGAAAAACCATAAAGGCGCTCTTCATCTGGCATGAGAAATATGTTAGCACCTTTTGTCTGCGCACTCAACTTAGAGACTCTTCTTTAATTATTCTTTGTGACCCATACAGACTTCTCTCCTCTCATTCTCTCTAGTTTTGGGTCTATGTATTTCTTCTCTCCTTCACTCCATTGTCAATCCACACACATCCTGGATCGATTCTTTAGCTAAATAGTTGATCTCTTCTTTCTCAACCTATAGCAGTAACCTACAATCATCGAGAAACCTGCACATAACTTAGGTTCTTGATTTTATAAGGTTTTACACGTATTAATAAACCAACTCTTTTATGTTATCCGACAAGCTGCCATTTCTATTTTCGTACATTTAGTTACAACTAACAATAGGCACTATCGGCCCAAAAATACAATTACGCTTTATTACCAAAAGTGTTCTTTATTCTAACTAACTCCTTACCCGCGATCAATCGAACTTTCTTTTTCAACTACTTTACTCTTGTTTTATCATGGTTCCTTCTGTCGCGGATGCTCTCATCATCAATCGTTCCATCCCAGTTGCTTTTGTCACAAATTCTCTTCTGTTGCGACTATTTATGTCGCAGTTCTTCTTCCGTTGCAACTTCCTCTATGCCGCGATTGGAATCTTCATATTCCCGAGCATAATTCTGGTTTAATCCTTACTATATTTTCCTAGGGCCAATAGGCCCCCAACACTCACATGTGGTTCGTCCCAAGCCACCTTAGCCTGAAACTTTCATTATTGCAACCTTTCTTTGAAAATAATGGAAGATTTTCATGACCTGTTTAGTCTCTTGTCGCACTTTTGCTTCTGTCTTCTTCAAGTTTTCCACAAGTTCAGAACTAATGTGTTATGAAGTTGTCAGTCCTACTGACCTTAATGCTTGTCACACTTTTTTGTGTATAGGTTGAATGCCACCTGTAGCTTTTTATGCCTTTGCTTGCAGTTCTGTGACCCTGTAAGTTATCTTTTGTTGTTGTGTTTGAAGTTTTGCGACCTACTACTGTATCCTCTTCATATCAACAACCTTAGCCATTTTCTCTACTAATGGCAACTTCTTCACTTCATTTTTCAATTGCTTCACCTCTGTCTCAGCAGTGCACAACTGGTTTGTTACTTTCTCTAACTCTTTATCGTCAATCAAAGCTTCCCATGATTGATAAACTTGCTCTATTGCATTGGCACAAATTTCCTCTGCTTATTATATCCTTGTCGCAGACTTTGTTTCTTATTTTATTCTCTCTTCCAATACCTATGGAGGTGTACTGGTTTTCACTTGTAATTCCAGCTCCACGACCTTCCTATGGAGGCTCTCTACAATTTATCCAAGTGAAAAGACTTTAGCTTCTGCAAACATCTCATGCCAGATTCCTACATCAGTAAAATTGCTACAAGTGAGTGTTACAGTCGTGTCGAGCTGGTGACTATCCTCCTCCCAGGTCTTAAATTTCTACTCTGCTTCTTTGACTATTTTCTTCATCTTATTGTCATATTTGTGCGAATATTTTACCTGATTAACCAACGCACATTATCGATTATTCATTTCTATGATTGCAACATTCTAAATCGCATGCATTTCATACATTGGTAGTGTAGAGAAATCTATGGTGACATGGCAAAAATATTTGGCCATGGTATTCAACGTCATTGTCCCCAAAATTGATTGCTTCACCTAGGACTTGAGTCTGTATTGGTGGAGTTGGCGTTGACGCATCACTAGGTTGCTCCTCAAACGAGCCAGTTAAGTCTTGCGACTCAAGTAATTTTTTTGTGTAGTCTACTGCCACTCAAACTTCTTTGACTACATTTTAGAGTGCATGTAGTAAATATGTGATGTTGCTTGTTAGTTTTTTATGTTGTTCATCTATCTTCTTGAGGTTTGCATTTGCGAGCTCTGCCATTGCTTCTGTCAGAACTGTATACTAGTCATTGGTAAGGCCGACAGTTCCACGTGATTTGTCAACCTTCCTCTTTTTATGACTTGGATCAGACTTCTCTGTCTGTTTCCTCTTATCCCTCATTGTTGGTTCTATTGAATTCATGCTGGAATTATTCTGGGTATTAATGCGAGGAGTCTATGGATTTTATTTTGGTGGTGAATCTTCTCCCTATCCTCCATCCTTATTTTTTGATGGATCATCATGTCACGACTCTTCTTCTGCAAATAGTTAATCTTCTAGGACAGGAACTCTCCATTCTTTCGGCTAATATTGAATAATGGCATCAGTTTCTGTAGTAGATAACTGATACTACATCGCAATCCATTAGCATCGTCGGTATTTTCTAGGCTGCAAAAATGTATGATGGGCCTCGACCTAAAATCTGGTAACATTCCTAAACCGTTGAATGGTCGCCTTGTTAATTCTGGCATGCTTCCTCATAAAATGTTGTAGGTCCTCTCCCTGTAAAAAAAACTCTATATTATTGTCTTTTTTCCTCTGAGGCAAGTCCTTGTCGAACCAAATAATCTAGTATCGATCTCCTCGACATAGGACGGACACATCTACCCATTGGTAGTTTGATGGTTCTGTCCATGCCACAAAGGAAATCAAAATGAGTAACCATGAATAATGAAATGTGCTACCTTCTCAAGTGCCTCCTCTACATCTGCTAGTAGTTCATTTAGAAGATAGTGTGACCAATTGAGTTGAACACCCACTGCACATAACTCTGTTGTAGAAATTGTCTCTGCGGTGCACTGGTTTAGTCACATCTTCTACGATGACTTGTTAGATAGAACCTTGTTTGCGAACTGAATATCGTTGTCATTGATAGCGGTGATGGAAAAGCCTCTAGTGTCTCTTTTCAGGTCATACTTTTCTTTTAGCTTGTTCGTGAATAAAGTGTTCTTTTCTTTTCTAGCAAAAAACGGCGTTGGGTTTACTCCTGCAAGTGGAAACCGAATAATTGTTGCTATCGGCTCGATATCCATAGAAATATTTTGGTCGATCCATAGACAGCCGCCATGGAATGATACCAGCAATTGTTTAACACACATGTTCACCTCTATGGTGCAGCCAAAATGTGGCATGTACATATGTGACAATAAACGAGCTTTGCCTAGTCCTCTTTCCCATTCCATTGGAACTAAGTGTATAGGGCCATCCTCTATCTATAAGATAGAAACCATGCATTTGTCCATTTTCCAACTCTGGAAATTTTCATAGGTCGTGGTTGAAAAAGGTCATCTTCTTCATATTTGGGATTATGTTCATTGTTATGTGAACTCCTTTCGGTATAGTCGATTCTACCAGTGGGTACTTTGCATTTTTTCCTATTTTAACCAGCACATCAATTGGTCTGGGAGGGACATAGTCTAGAAGCGTGGATGCAGATGCTGCTTCTTCAGATTTTGGTGGTAGTGTTGCTGCCTTCTTGTGTGTAATATCCATATCCGGATATTCTCAATGATTACTCTGTTGAATAATCAACCAATGGAAAATAATTCCATATTGAAAATATAAAATAAATATTAAAAATGAATGATGATAAAAGATTATAAAGTGAGTGTCATATATATATTAATTGTAAAGGCACTTTGGATACCATCCATGAAAGAATGCGTCATTTTAGAGTAATTTACTAATAACCATTTATTAATTATTAATTATTAATATCAATATATATTAATATTAATAATTTATATATATATATATATTGTTTGTTTGTTTGTTGTTATTATTTAAGTTTGTTACATTGTGGGTACCATATCATTTCCTTTTTGACGTGTCAGGTGGGTTTGGTCGTAACCTAACTTGGGTTGAATGCTACTCCTTCCTCGGATATAATGTCTCCCAAGTGCTAAATTTGTTTACGATAGAGTGAGCAATTACTTAGCTTGGCATATAATTGATGTTAAAATAATGTAACTTCGGAAGATATTATAGATATATTGTATTCCTCCTTCTGGAGATGAGTTTGGTCTTGTTAGAGTCATTGGAGGATGCAATGTAAACCGCCAAATGTAATTCGGGTCAATAGTACCCAAGTGTCAATATAATAAATGTTATTTGTGGTGTCGAGTTGGACAAGTTGGCCCAGTCAGTTATTGAAGTCGGCTCCACGAAGTTAGAGGTCAATTCAACAGAAGAATATAAATAGGGAGGCGCTCCCTTTCATTTGTACTCACTCACTCAAGCAGTTTTGCAAAAGAGAGAATAACTAGTGTGCCAGAAAGAAGCTAGAAGTAGTTGTCTGGGTTTTACACTACTTTGGTTGAGATCTATACTAAGGAAGTTTTGTGGGGTTTTCTCCCTTATGGTTTCCTCGAGGAAAATCTTTGTGTTCTTGTGTTCTTATGTTTTCTATGCATGTTGTTCTTTCATGATCTTCTAGTGGTAATTTTTTTAAAGATATAATCCAAGCAAAATGATAAAACTTAACATGGTATCAAAGCCACCCTGAAAGGTATGAAAATTTAGCTCACAGGAATCTATGAACCAAGACAAAACTCACAAATAGATCTCACAAACAATTTACTAAGTATTGAAATGAAACAATGCAAAAAATGGCTTGCAGCTGTATAATGCTTTCATTAATAAAAAAAGTAAATGGATACAATCTAGATTATGTTTACAATGTAATACACTGGTATTAATAACCAAACAATTTGAATACATGAGAGGAAATTCGAATTGGTTAACTCACTATGACTGAATGGATAACTGGACATGTCTAAATCACTCTCGGAGCCTAACTAGTTAGCTCCAATTGTCTAAATCAGCGACTCAATCAGTTAAACTAGTCTAATTGAATGCATCTAGATGTAACTGAATGTAACTAGATGCAACTAAATGTAATTGACTCATAACTAGGCTTGACTAGTCACCAACTGAACTCAACTAAAGGAGGTTGGTGCTGGCACTCCTAGTGGATCCTAAATTGTAGGGATTGGTCTAGGAGGTGCCTAAACTGATGCAAGCAAGTGCAGTCAGTGGAAGTTAGCCTCAATTAGTGTTCCCCATACTCTAGTGACTGGTGCAAGTGGCCCCATTAGGCCAAGTGGACCCAATGGTACTAGTGACTCAATAATGACTAAGCAGACTCCTAAATTAGGAAGAATTGACCAAATTGGACAAGTGAGGATTATAATCCTAACACCCCCCTGAATGCTAACTTGGACAATCTGTGGGCCCTGGTAACTAAGACCAAAGGTCACCCATTATAGCTAAAAATTAACTGCTTAATACAAATAAGGAAACGGGGAAAACTTCATGGTAAAAATACCCCCCCCTAAACTAAGCAGGCAGAGTCAGGATTCAAGCTTGTTCTTCTATGCATAGGTATCCCGGGGCCTGGAATGTGAACTTCTCCATCCAAACTAAAATATTATGTCTGGAGGAATATTCCTCTTTGGAAGAAGAAGAATATGCTCAATTAAATCATAAATATAGACAGCTCCTGGATGAAAACTGGACCCATGTAGAGCAACTGAAATCAACTGATAAGAGAGAAAAAGTGCTTGAGAATTTGAACCATGTGATGAAAACCCAAGAAATTGATATATTGCATCCTTGAACAACAAATCATGTGAGGTAATATCATCTCTAAGTGCAAGGATCAAGTGTCCAGGCAGATGCAGAATGTCTCCCTCTTTACTAGTTATGTGAGGAGATGAGCATGTGATCAAAGGTAGAGAAACCATGGGACTGTGGAGAGCGAATGCTTGAGATACATAATCTGATATAGCTTCATAAATAACCAATGAATCAAAAAATACAATATCAGCAACCTCATAAGAGGAAACTAACATCAAATCCCCAACAACAAATTTGAAGAAGACTTGTGGTACTTGATTTTTCACACCAAAATTGGCGAGAGCAGCTAAAAGCATGACTGAAAGCTCTTGAAAAATAAAATTCGAACCAAATAATATCAGATCAGATCCAAATAAGATCATATCAGATCCAAATAGGTTCATATAAGATCTAAATAGGTTCATATAAGATCCAAAAGTGTGGTCCACCGAGATGGCAGATGCATAGTTTTCTCCTTCTTCAAAATTCTGAATATTGGTGCATGCAATCTTGTAGGAATTTGATGGAAGATCTAGATCAAGGAGACTGAATGGATCACTCCTACAATATGATATTATTTCCAAAATAGCCAAGGTATTACTTATCAACACACCAACAAAAACATTAGAGGGAGAGAAATCGAATTCCTCTTCACTTTCTGAAGCAATCACTTCACTTTCTGAAGTAATCACTCGCAAATTTTGCACAGAATTTAAAGGAGAATCACTAGAGAATGTTTGCATGGAAGCGCAATAGTGTTTTTCTTCAATATCAGAGGTTCAAATGTATTCTTTTGTATCATCCATATGATAAGATGAGGTATCAGAGATCTCATAAACGTTTGTAGCAACAGGAGAAGGAGTCACTGCAAGGAGACTTTCTTCAATTTGAATTAACTGCGTGGAAGATTTTGCTTCTTCTTGAACTTGAACAACTTCATCAGAGAGAGTAGAGGCCAAAAATTTTGAATAAAGAACTCTTGTGGTGCTGGGTGTGCTCTCCAAAGTGATATTATGATCCTCATTGTGCTTTCCAAAGGTTCTGTCCAACTTTGTCTAGAGATCCTTTGGGTATTCAACAGATTTAACAAGTTAACGCAAGCTTGGAGAAAGGGATAGACATATTGTTCCAAAATCTCTATCACCGTCATTTATCCAGTCATTCTCATTCTCATAAGACTCTTTACCAAGTCCAATAGAAACCTCATAGAGATCTTGTCTCTTTAGAGATGAAATCATATTCAACTTCCATTCTGAATATCTTGTGGATGGAGTAAGAATAGGAACTGATAATTTTGAATCCATATGAAGTTGTACCTGCAATTACACAAAAAACACAAAGTAAGGTCGAACAACCTACACTTTTGGAGTTTTCATCACACTTGGCTTAGCCAATCAAGCAATCTTGATCAACTATTCCTTTGCCTAGGAATTATGTGGTAAACTCTCTGCTTCTGGTGCAGAGCTAGAATTTTTTGAGTTTTTTTGCTCAAATTGGTTTGATCCATCATGAAATATGTAGAAGGAGAAATTCCGTGTCCCGCCGAGGATCTGATACCATATAAAAATTGAGCTCACAAGAATCTATGTACTATGAAAAAACTCACAAATCATGCTCTCACAAAAAAATTACTAAGTATTGACATGAAACAGTTCAAAAAAAATGGCTTGCAGCTGTATAATGATTTCATTAATAAAAAAATTAAATGGATACAATCTAGCTGATGTTTACAATGTAATACACTGGTACTAATAACCAAACAATTTGAATACATGAGAGGAAATTTGAATTGGTTAACTCAATCTGACTGAATGGATAACTGGACATGTCTAAATCACTATCGGAGCCTAACTAGTTAGCTCTAGTTGTCTAAATCAGTGACTCAATCAGTTAGAATCAGTTAAACTAGTCTAACTGAATGTAACTGGATGTAACTGAATGTAATTGACTCATAACTAGGCTTGACTAGTCACCAACTGAACGCAACTGAAGGAGGTTGGTGTCGGCATTCCTAGTGGCTCCTAAATTGTAGGGATTGGTCTAGGAGGAAGCTAAATTGACACATGCAAGTGCAGTCAGTGGAAGTTAGCCTCAATTAGTGTTCCCCACACTCTAGTGACTGGTATAGGCGGCCCCATTAGGCCAAGTGGACCCAATGGTACTAGTGACTCAATAATGACTAAGCAAGCTCCTAAATTAGGTAGAATTGACCAAATTGGACAAGTGAGGATTATAATCCTAACAAGGAAGAACTACACAACTAGGGTTTGTAATTTTGAACATATCCCTTGATATATCAGCCATGAAAGAGGGCTCCCTCAACTCGCCCCTAAAGAGCGCATCTTTCTGTGAAGATAGATCCAAAATCCAAGAAGTTTCAATTTTTTGACCTGTCACTCCTGTCAGGACAAACTAGGGTTTCAGTTTTTCTGAGACTCCATCATCAATCTCAGGAAAATAAAGTTACAGTCTACCTCGCCCTAGGGAGGCACATCTTTTCCACCCCTCAACCCTACTAGGGTTTCCAGTTGAGAAATTAGGGTTTCTACATCAAACCCTAGGTCAGCCAGAAGGAGGTCAACCATGAACTATTTTCTTCAAGTAAGTACTCTTCCTCCTTGTTCCATTTGAATTTCTCATTCTGTTAAAGATGACTAAGAACACCAACCTAGATGAAAAGCTTGAAGGTGTTGAAAACTTCAGAGCATGGAAGCATAGGATCATGATCATCTTGCAAAATAATTATCTAGATAAGTTTGTAAAGGAGGAAGTGAAAGAACCATAAGAGGAGGAGGATAAGTCCAAGCATAAGAATGATATGATCATAGGCAAAAGGATCATAGCTGAATCCATGAAGGATAACTTGATTTCTCAAGTATCATCAAGGGAAACTCCAAAAGAAATGTTTGATGCTCTTTACAGTCTATTTGAAGGAAGAAACATCAACAGGAAAATGACCCTCAGGAATCACCTCAAAAGTGTAAGGACTCAAAAATTAGAGACCATGCATTCTTATTTTTCAAGAGTAGCTCAAATCAGGGATCAACTAGAAGCCATTGGTGATATAGTAGAGGAAGCATAAATTTTGATGACCACCTTAAATGGTCTTCCAAGAGATTGTGAATCTTTTATCCGAGGAATCTGTTCAAGAATGAAACTAACTAAATTCAGGAAGCTATGGGAAGAATGTGTCCAAGAAGAATAAAGAATATCAACCAAAGAAGTAAAGCTAAATGAAAATTAAGATCAAGCCTTGACAACTCATGCCAAAGGGAAGAACAAAAGGAAGAGTCACGATCATCCTCATAAGACTCAAGGGTTCAAAAGGCCCAAGAAAGACTTTTCAAATTATGAGTGCTTCACTTGTCACAAGTTGGGACACATTGCCATCAATTGTCCCATGAAAGAAGAAAGAGTCAAAAATATGAAAAGATTATGAGCTCATGTTGCTGAAGATAGTGATCAAGAAGTTGAAGAGGAACCAAAGAAGGATGAAGAATCCATTGAAGATTATGATCCGATCTTTTCTCTAACAAAATCAATCTCGCTAGGAAATGACACTTGGTTAGTAGACAGTTGTGCATCCAAGCACATGACAGGTTACACGGACTCACTATCATGCCTTATATAAAAGGAATCACCACACAAAGTAATGCTTGGAGATGATTCCCAATATTCCATTAAAGGAATGGGAGAAGCATCCTATAAGTTGGACTATGGAAAGTCCATGAAGATGAAATATGTCCTATATGTCCCTGGACTAAAGAAGAACCTCCTATCTATTTCAGATTTAGACAAAATAGGCTTAAGAGTTGCTTTCATAGATGGAAAAGTCCTCATGTGGTCAAAATGAAAGACCATAAATGATGAAGTAGAAATTGGAGTTGAAGAAGGAGGACTCTACAAATTGAAGGGACATGCAGATTTATCATTGTTGGGCCCACTTTATGTCAGTTAATTAAAACTTAACATGCAAAGTGCTAAACATAAATTATCAACCCAAGGAACTTTTTTATTTCAAAGCTATAGTGCAAGATCTATGCAAGCACAATTTCTACTTGACACTGTTATCTATTGGTATGAAATCGAAACTCTTTGTAAACTAGATCACACTTTCTTAAAAATAAATCAAACCCTAATCCTATTCATAAAATCAAACTGTAAGCCTAATCACACTTCAAACATGGAAATAAAAATCAACTCTTACAAAGCAAGATCTAATTACATAAACCTGGAAGAAATGCTATGTTGGCCAATGATCTATTAAGATGAATTAATAGGAAAGGAAACTACGATAAATCTAATGAAAACATGAACTAAATAATAAAACAACTATGATAAATCTAATGAATGAAAGCATGAACTAACAAATAAACACATCTACAAAATAAAACACCTACAATCAACACTACCAGCATCTGCTCAGGGAAGAGGGCCCTTCCTCCACTGAGCAGAGCTGGATCTCCACAATGAAAGTCTACAACTCCAGAATTAAGAAACTGTCAGCATATATTATCATAATGAATGATTACAATAGATCTGGATCAAATCCTACATCATAACATTGTTTTCTCTCCTCCCTTCTCAATGAGATTGATTACATATTTATACATAAATTTATCTCATGGAAATGAGGAACTGAACCCCCAACTTGTGATCTGTAATAGCTGAAACATGACTGTAACTGCTAACAACTTTGGAATCGGCTGCAACAGTAAATCTAAAAACTGCCCTCTCGAAGTACCACCTATATATCGCAAACTGTGGCTTTGTTTGGAAATTTCTTCATGAGTCAGGTAAATGAGGCTGTTACGCACAAAACCCATGTCTCAAATTTTTGAGATTCTTTTCCATCTGCCCTCAAATCGAGACACGAATCAATGTGTTCTTATTTGACACGCATTTTTTGTTAAGACTGTAACAGCTAGCTGTGAGCGTCCTGTACGTGACAAATCACTCCACAACCCATCATTAGTAAAATTATGCATAATAGTCTTTAATTCATCAAAGATAAAGGAAAATAATCATTATTAACCACTTAAAACATCAATGAAAGTAGTATGCTATTTTATGCACAGTTACAACAAATGGATGGAAAATGGAATGATAAATGAGCGATAATGGGAAGAAAATGGATGAAATATATGTCGATAAGTGATGGAAAAATGGACAATTTCAGAGCCCAACATTTCCCACAAATTGAACTTGTTGCATGTCCTCATGTAACCCAATACCTATGTAGCATCCAACTAGAAGAACTCATTCACTTGTTCCTTCATTTTACCATTCGCACAATTGCAGCCAGAAGAAATGGAGAGTTTAACAGAAATTGACAAAGTCATAGCTGCTTAGTGGAGGATTTAATATAAAATTTGACAGAGTCGCAGCTGCTTAACGGAGGATTTAGCAAAAATTTGGCGGAGTCACAGCTTATTTTTAGCGAAGAATTTGGCGAAGGTTTTAGTGAAGATTTTGGTGGAATCACAGCCCAAAGAGCGCTAAATTTAGCGGAGAATTTGGTGGAGTCGCAACTGCCTAAAACAGGAAAATAGGCAAAATTTTTACGGTGTTATAGTTGCACGGAACGGGAAAAATGGAAGATTTTACAGAGTTACAGTTGCACGGAACGAAAAAAATGAAAGGTTTTACAGAGTTGCAGCTGCACGGAATGGGAAAAATGAAAGGTTTTACGGAGTTACAACTGCACGGAATGAGAAAAGTGAAAGTTTTTACAGAGTTGCAGTTGCACGGAACAGGAAAATGACAATATTTTACAGTGTTGCGGCCTTTTGAACAGAAAAATTCCAAATTCATTTTCTCCCAAACGACGAACTGGGTTCGGCTGAAATTTCTCATGCAGGTTTATACTAGTCCCTACACACAAAACATCAGAGATACCCGCATCACGGATTTTTAGAAAAATGCAAATTAGCTATAGGTTATTATGGCCATTTTCTCGAAAACCATGCATTGGATAGGGATAAAACTTACCAGGCTTGGTCATATTTGTATTATTCACTTCCTGTCCAAAAATCATGACGATCCAAATTACCAATTGCAAGATATGTTCATTTCAATTTCTACACTTTTGTAGATGAACATGAATAAAAATGTGTTGTAGTTAAATTTCCTGAACCAATATTTAACAAAATACAAACTGGGTTGGGCTAAAATTTTTCAAGTGACTAATTACCATTATAATGCATCTCCACACCAAAAATTAGAGAAACCCACATCATGGATTTCGAGAAAAATGCAAATTGGCTGTAGGTGATGATGGCCATTTTCTCAAAAACCGTGCACTGGATTGAGATGAAACTTACCACGTTTGTTCTTCTTACCATGATGCTTCTGCCCTCCAAATTTCATGAAAAAATAGCTTACAATTTGCAAGATATCCTTAAATAATTTTCTGCACTTTTTCCAAACACCGTGGGGAAATAAAAGCATGAACTTGATTGCAAAAATTGCTCTCAGCATCCACTCATCTGGTTGATTAGATATAGGTTTTAATGTCAATGCAGAGCCATGATGGAGTAAATTAAATGACAGTCATATCATCTTCAAAAGATATTAGAATGAAAATAGATGATTGTAAGCTAAGACTCCACCTTGGGTGATGAGATTGGATCTTGGTTTGAACAGAGCATGTGACCCATCAAATTTCCAGTGGATTGAGGAGGGACAAGTGCAATACATATCATTGTGTGTATTATGTCACGAATTACCTTCAGGATGTTGCACCAGATGCTACTTGTTTATCCACAATCTCCCCCAAACTGAATATTTTACCTGTCCTCAGGTAAATGAAGAGATAGTATGTTCTTCCCCTGGTACAAGCTGTCTTAAAACTTAACTTCTTTGCTGCACTTTGCCATGACACAAGATGCCAAGAGAGTTGCATACTTGCTAAATATAGCTACATCAATCAAATTCAGAACTGATACTAATGGATAATCCAAGCTTAAAATGATCGTGATTTTTAATGAGCAAGGATCAAATTTGTTTGGGCAATGAGCATATATGTCTATATTCCAATCAACAAAACCCAATAATTTAAGTTCTATGAGAGCATATGTAAATCAAATCTGATTGTATATCAACCCATAGTATCAAGATGCCAGCTCTAACTTTTCAATAGTTGTTTGGAAGTGAACTAATATGTGCATCAATAAATCACCAAGCAATTCATAACTCAAAGTGCATTTCCTTCCCTATTGTATGGGAGCATACTCTTATGAAGGAATGACTTCTACAACAGTTTTTTCTACTGTAGATTCTTGTGTTCAGCCTATCCTTTTCTTTCAATATTATGTATCAGCTACTTTATTTCTCCTCACTATTTTTATGTGGCAATAGAGCACCGTTTCTTACTGCTGGTTCTTGTGTGGCAGGAACAGGACTTCTTTTCTTACTGTTGGTTTTTGTGTGGCAGCAACAATAATTCTTTTCTTACTGCTGGTTCTTGTGTGATAGCAACAAGACTTCCTATTGTTGGCTCTTGTGTGACAACAATAATGTATCATTTGATTATTTTCATGCTTGGCCAATTGGGTTGGTGAGATGTTGGGTAGGACTTTGAATTGGATGTGCGTGAATGATGAAGTGTTAGAATTGAGTGGGGAATGATGGAAATGGATGGACATAAAATGCTATATAGAAAATGGAAATGGCTAATGCTTAGTGGTTCTTCATGACATTTCCATAAATCTTTAATAAATAAAAAACTCATGCTATTTTACCTCAAGTGTTACCTCCATGGAAGCCTTGCTTGACATGAATGGATTGGTGTATGCTAGAGCTATGTAGGCTGATCTGATGTTGAGACAAATGTATATGAGAGCTGAAACTGTATGAGGCTGAATTTGATCCATGATGTTGTGTTGGTTGCATGTAAGACTGCTAATTGTTGGAAAAAAATGGAAAGGAATTACAAAACTACTGAAACAAATGATGCTGCAAGTCATTGTTGAAACCATTAGATCACATAATCTTCAGCTGCTACAAACCGATGTACAATTCTTACCATGCGAATAAATGTGCTGAAAGTCGAGCATGGAAAGAAATCATTGGATTACCGGCATTTAATGTATGTCATTAACCAATGTGAAGCAACTCACCTTTGATGACAGTGAGCTCTAAAGTACCTTGGTGCATCTTGATAGGTACGAATGGATGTGCTGGAGTCGAGTCACCTGCAAGATTTGTCAATCAAGAAGCATTGATGAATCCCCATGATTATCAACAAGGAAATCTGCCATTGATTCGTGCAGATACCAGGGCACTATAAAAATCTTATCTCGATCCCAGATAATGTGTCAGAGTCGATGGGACAAGACCATTGGAAGGTGGACCTTAATGAATTCCACATCATCCAATATGAGTACAAAATAAATGATTGTGAAGAATCATAGTGAAAAATAGAACCAACATGAAACTTAGAAGTGGAAAGTATATGTGAAGTCATAATGTAGTAGTGATGGAAAATAAAACGGTTATGGTGACTACATAAGAAGTGGAAAATGGGACTTCGACATGAATGGATTTTTAGGGTTTTGAAATGAGGAGGGTGAATGAATCTACCATAGTGCAATTGACTTCTAGAGAGGTTTCTTTTTGGCAAAAATTGGTAAAGGATTCTTGGCATGTATAAATGAGACTTGAATTATTGAACATTGGTATGGTTTGCACATCAATCTATCCATTTTTATGTGCTCAATCCATTTGCAAATTGATAAAAAGTCTTCAAGAGTCACTCATGCATGCATTGACCTTCTTCTTCCAAGGACCTGCAAAAACCTAGCACTTGCCTGCAATAAAACATGAGATGATGAAAGAAGAGAGGTGATTAGTATCTATTCACCCAAGACTTATGAAAAACAACAACAAGCAATTACTTATAAAACAAATCCAAAGAAAAATTACCAAAGCAAAATCCATTTTATACCTGGAGGAGAGCAATGTCCATCTAGACTCACCAACGGTATTCTGATCATAGCTTCTTCGTTTCTTGTCCAATTTGAGTGATTAAAAAGCCAAATGAAATTCAATTCATAGGTATATTTCCATTAGAAACATGTTTTTAAAATTCTATGTAATGATGTTTTAAATCACTCAGTAACAACCTGCATGACAAGGTGTTTTTTCGAATTCTGGACTAGACCAACAGTCACAGTTGTAGGCTTAACTTTTTCGTTTGATAACGGATTGATGTGATTCCAATTAGAGATGAAAGTATATTCATGTAGGTATCTCAATTAGAAATAGTTTTTGAATCCAATAAGAATTGATGGGTAAAATAATCCAATGAATAGTCTAGGCAACCGAGTTTTATGAATGCTGATTTGTGATAGGTAGTCAGTATTTTGGTCATAAAATTTGCATACGATATCAGAATGGAGTGATTCAAATTGCGTTGTAAACTATATTAATAGGGAAATATAACAATAAAACATGTTTTCAAGATATGTCCAATAAAGCATCCAAAAATTGACTGTCCCAGCTCTGTTCCTAAGTTGTCTGCTTGACACCCCGTTAGTATTTTGGCCATAAGTTTTTCGTTTCATACCCAATATTAAAAATTTGATTTATTTTGGAAACTAGATTCAAAGGGATACTTGGGATGCAAACATGTTTTAAAAATAAGTTCATTTGGTCTCCCAAAAACGGACTGTCCCTACTATGTTTCAGTAAAATTTTCAAGCCAAAATATTAGCAAAAATTTAATAAATGAAATTTGACCCCCAAAAAGTGACCGAAATAAGTGTGAATGTTTTTAATGATATAAATTTAAATATAAAACACACCCATACCAAAAATTTCAAGCATTGAGCACCTAGATTGACTTACACAATCTGTTGCAGCTGCAACTGCAACTCTTAAAAAAATGACATAATGTTGAAATAAATCATGTGTATTTTTATGGATGTGTTATATATAATGAAAACCAAATACATGCCATGATGTGCAATACAAACATGTCTCAAACTTATAAATTCTCACTTGTAGTACAGTCACAGCTGGGTGTTGCAGCTCACTGTCATAGTTGGTGTTGCAGCTCATTGTCACAACTGGGTGTTGCATTTCACAATCACAACTGGGTGTTGCAGCTCACTGTCACAACTGACAGTCACAACTGGGTGTTATAGCTAACAAATTCATGCCAAAGTTCAAGCTTGAAGGGTTCCATAATCATTGGCTCATTTTCCTGTGGATCCTTCATTCACCTTCCCTAATTAATGTAATTTTGTTTTCAGGAAAGTTTGTTTTTTTATAACAAATAGAGACAAATTAATTTTGAACATTGAAGACAAAAATGATTTAAGCATTTTTCTCAAATAGTCAACAATTCCAAAGCATTCTTGAAAACATCTCATACCCATTCCTTATCTTTCTACTTTCTGATCTTCCGGATCGCAACAAGGCGTAGGAAGAGAGCAACATATTCAAAAATAAAAAAACTTAAAAAAACAAAAGCATGGTTTAATTCTGTTATTCTATCCTACCCTATTCTAGTTGGAAATATAAAAATTGTTCAAGTGTATGCATATTTTCAATGGAGCCACTTTCGAAGAAGTGACTCAAATATGCTCATACTCCCAACAGAAAAATATAACTTTATAAATGTTAGGATATGAGAGATAAACTTCCCTTGAAATGATGGTGCCATGATTGGTGAAGTATGGAATGATGTTGCAGACCGATGATAGATTGAAACTAAGCTTCAATATAGTCTTTGTTCCCTTGACTTCTCATGGATGCGACACCGTGAAGCTCCTTAGTAAACTGATCTTCCTCAATGGATAAGAGATTCAGATCTAATGATGTAAATGATGCTTCAATTTTTTGTTCCAATGTCCATTCTTCATCAAATATTACGTGTGTCTTGTTGATCTTGTCTGCTTGCTTATAAGCACTAGAAGAAATCCATCTACAAATCTTGGATTTAAAACATGTTCAGGCCTCATATGGATTTGCTGCAATAACTCACAGTCATTTTGTAGCGGTGTAGGTGAGGTAGAACAAGAGGGAAATGTAGGAACATTTTGCAGTTCAGCACTGTAAGCATACTGTACTGCTTTATTATGGTTAGGGTGGAGGATGGATTGGATAGGAAATTGTGTTGGATACCAAGGAGTTTGATGAGAAAATAGATGTGGCTGATGTAGAGGATTGATTTGTGAGGTTGATATTGAAGGACCAAGTTGTATTGCAGCATGAAGGAGAGTGGCCATGTGATCATAAGATAAGCCATTCCAACCTTGTGGATAAGGTAGGTAAGAGTCAAATTGAGGCTGCAACAGCTGCCATGGTGGAAGAGTATTCAATGATTGAGTATGAGAGTAAGGAAATAGAGGGATAGAATTTTGAACCATACATGTAGGCCATGGTTTCCATGACTGTTGCAATGAGTTGGATGCAACTCCCATATCTTTTTGATATGTTTCTTTCATCCTTTGTATGGATGGGCAATGATCTATGGAATGATTCAAGTCACATATGCCAAAAATTGTGGGACTATCCAAAGGACAATCCATTGCAAGATGTTTCTTCTGACACCGTTGGCAAACTATTTTTTCAAATTCCTCATGCTTTTCCTTAACCTTCAAAACAACTGATTATGAATTTAATGAATCATTGATATCAACATTAGAATTTTTAAATAAATTATTGATTTCAGCTCGTAAAACTCTTGTTTTTGCAGCAGATTTCAAAAATAAAGATAAAAGTTCCTTAGAATTCATACCAGTCTTGAAGTTTCCTCTTGAATACCTTCTACATAACTCACAAATATCATCATATGCTAACTGAAAAACATTACCTGTTCCCATCAGATTTAATATTTCTAAATATTTAGCTTGGATTCCCTTGAGTAGAAGTGTTTTTAAGGTTTTCTTCCCCAGTTTCCTTTGTTTGGATATTTGGAGGTTATATTGAAAGAGTTCTATGTATTCCTCCAGACTCTTTTCTTCTCCTTGTGTCATTTCGAATATGTCTTCATTGACCCTGCAATAATCTTGGTACCTTTTCAAGAATACATGTTTCATGTCTTCTCAAGTTTGTATACAATTCCCACCGAGGCTCATGAACCATCGGAGGGCTGTTCGTTTTAGAGTAAGGGGAAACACATTCAACTTTTGATCATTAGAACAATAACCATATCCTCTACAAAGTATTTCAAATTGAAATAAAAATACATAAGGGTCTTCATTTTCCAAACCGTGAAAATTTGGTAGAACATGTGGGGGGATGCTTTTTGTTGGCGCCACTCTTCCTGAATCTCTGATGGGAAATTCAAAGGTAACAACTTATCCATCTTTCTTACCTGCCATCTCTTCATTAGATTCTTTGTGTGCTATCTTGAGGCTCCTCCTTCGAGTGCTCCTGTCAACTTGTTATTAGAATGGGTGGTGCTTACAACACCACTAAGGGGGATGATAAGATTTATGCTCCAAAGATTGAAAATGAAATAAAACTAAATGCAAAGACAAAAAATTAACACTCAAAGTAAATTCAATAAATTCAAATGTAATCATGCAACCTATATGCCATACTTTAACAATGCATCTACAAAACAATGTCAGATGTACTTTTGCACCATTGATAACTTCCCTGGCAACGACGCCAAAATGTTGGGCCCACTATATATCAGTTAATTAAAACTTAACATGCAAAGTGCTAAACATAAATTATCAACCCGAGGAAGTATTTTATTTCAAAGCTATTGTGCAAGATCTATGCAAGCACAATGTCTACCTGACATTGTTATCTATTAGTATGAAATCGAAACTCTCTGTAAACTAGATCACACTTTCTTAAAAATAAATCAAACCCTAATCCTATTCATAAAATCACATTGTAAGCCTAATCACACTTCAAACATGGAAATAGAAATCAACTCTTACAAAGTAAGATCTAACTATATAAACCTGGAAGAAATGCTATGTTGGTCAACGATCTATTAAGATGAATTATCAGGAAAAACAACTATGATAAATCTAATGAAAGCATGAACTAACAAATAAACACATCTACAAAATAAAACACCTACAATCAACACTAACAACATCTACTCAGGGAAGAGGGGCCTTCCTCCATTGAGTAGAGATGGATCTCCACAATGAAAGTCTACAACTCTAGAATTAAGAAGATGCCAGCATGTATTATCATAATGAATGATTACAATAGATCTGGATCAAATCCTACATTATAACATTGTTTTCTCTCCTCCCTTATTAATGAGATTGATTACATATTTATACATAAAATTATCTTATGGAAATGAGGAACTGAAACCCCAACTTGTGATCTATAACAATTGAAACACGACCGTAACTGATAACAACTTTGGAATCGGCCGCAACAATAAATCTGAAAAATACCCTCTTGAAGAACCACCTGTATATCGCAAACTGTGGCTTTGTTTGGAAATTTCCTCGTGAGTCAGGTAAATGAGGCTGTTACACACAAACCCATATCTCAAATTTTTGAGATTCATTTCCATCAGCCCACAAATCGAGATGCAAATAAAGGTGTTCTTATTTGGCATGCATTTTCGGTTAAGGCTGTAACAGCTAGCTGTGAGCATCCTATATGTGACAAATCACTACACAACCCATCATTAGTAAAATTATGCATAATATTCTTCAATTCATCAAAGATAAACGAAAATAATCATTATTAAGCACTTAAAACATCAATGGAAGTAGTATGTTGTTTTACGCACAGTTACAACAAATGGATGGAAAATGGAATGATAAATGGGCAATAATGGGAAGAAAATAGATGAAAATATGCCGATAAGTGATGGAAAAATGGAATGGAAAAATGGAAAATTACAAGGCCCAACAATCATTAGCAACTAGTACCATAAATTCATGTAAGCTTTGGCACAAAAGGATTGCTCATATTCATTACTAAGCTTTACCAATAATAAGCAAGGTTGTGATTGGTCTACCAAAAATTCAGATAGAATAGGAAGGAGTATGCAAAGTATGTGCACAAGGAAAGAATACTAAGAATCCCTATCCAAAGAGTGACGACAAAGCAAAGGGGATCTTAGATATTATCCATTCAGATATATGCGGGCTAATGCAAACAACTTCATTAAGTGAGTATGTTTACTGTGCTTCTTTTATTGACGACTACTCCTGCAAAACTTGGATATATTTTTTGAAAAGTAAGGATGAAGTGTTTGAAAGGTTTAAAGAATTTAAGGCCCTAGTAGAAAATATCTCTGAAAGGAAAATAAATATTTTGAGGTCAGATAATGGAGGATAGTTCACATCAAATGAATTCAATGATTTCTACAAAGAAGCTAGGATTAAGAGGGAGCTCACCATTCCCTATAATCCTCAACAAAATGGTGTGGCAGAAAGAAATAATAGATCTACCATGGAAGCGGTAAAAGCTATGATAAATGATCAAGATCTACCAATGTACTTGTGGGAAGAAGCAACCAGAACAACAGTAAATGTATACAATAGAATCTCCCATAGTGCTCTTGGTAATAAGACTCCATAAGAAATGTTTTCCGGAGTAAAGCCCAAGGTAAGTCACCTAAAGATATTTGATTGCCAAGTATACATTCATATCCCCAAGGAGAAAAGAACAAAGTTAGATCCTTCGAGAAAGAAGGGATTGTTTGTAGGATATAATGAGCAGTCAAAAGCTTATCGAATCTATATCCTAGGATACCATCAAATTGAACTTAGCAGAGATGTCACATTTGACGAAGATAAAACTTTCATAAGGTCAAACAAAGATAAGGAAGATGAAGAGGAACATGTAACTACCAAAGCTACAGAAATTCCTAAACCAGTTAGGAATGAAGAAGAAATTTAGATACCCGAGGATCATGATATGACCGAACCTCACTTACCAGAAGATTTACCCAATGAAATGGTCTCTCGAAAGAAAAAGCCTTCCCGGGCTCATGATGTAATCGAAGAAGAAAAAAGGCATGGTGCCCCAAAAGGAACCATTAGAGAAAGTAAGAAGCCAAAGTTATATCCCAGTTAC
Source organism: Pseudotsuga menziesii (assembly GCA_001517045.1). NCBI lineage: Eukaryota > Viridiplantae > Streptophyta > Pinopsida > Pinales > Pinaceae > Pseudotsuga > Pseudotsuga menziesii. Next base: position 77,747 of record LPNX011081205.1, read on the forward strand.
ATGGCTTTGATGAATGATCTAGTTGATAAAGAACCAACATGTTTTGAATAAGCAACAAAACAGAAGGAATGGGTTGATGCAATGGTCGAGGAATACCAATCCATAATAAAGAATGATGTGTGGGAAATAGTACCAATACCGAAAGACAAGTTAGTGGTATCCTTGAAATGGATCTTCAAAACAAAGCATTCTGTATATGGTAGTATAGAAAATTACAGGGCAATATTCGTAGCTAGAGGGTTCTCCCAAAAGGAAGGAATTGACTATGAAGAAACCTTTTCTCCGGTAGCTAGGTACACTTCAATTACAACTGTCCTTGCCTTAGCATCCAAAAATAAGTGGAAGTTACATCAAATGGATATAAAAACAACATTTCTAAATGGCTTGATAGAAGAAGACATTTACATTAAACAACTGAAAGGTTTCAAGACTAAAGATTGAGAAGCTTATGTATGTAAAGTTAAAAAAGCATTGTATGGGCTAAAACAAGCACTCAGAGAATGGTACAGAAGAATCGATGGATTTCTGATGAGTTTAGGATTTACCAAGAGTAAAGCATATTCTAACCTATACTACAAGGTTGAGGATGACGGGCTTATGATACTACTAGTATATGTGGATGACTTATTCTTGACAAGAGAAGATAAGCCCATAAACGAATGCAAGAAGAAGCTTGCTACAGAATTTGAGATGAAAGACCTTGGAATGATGCACTACTTTCTAGGTCTTGAAGTCTGGCAATATCCATATGAGATTTTCCTGAACCAAGGAAAATATACAGTGGAAATTCTAAATATGTTTCGAATGTTAGATTGCAAGGCCATGACTACTCCGATGACAAAAAATTTGAAGTTATTGAATGACGATACTTCAGAAACTACAAATGCCACCTTATACAGACAGATTATTGGTTCACTGATGTACTTAACCAATACAAGACCAGATATATGTTTTGTTGTAAACACAATAAGTTAGTAGATGGTGAATCCCAAACATATTCACCTGATAGGAGCAAAACATGTGCTGAGGTATCTAAAGGGAACTTTATATTATGGGCTCAGATATGCATCAGATGGTGAGATCAGACTATATGGGTTCACAGAATCAGATTGGGTAGGAAGTGCTATAGACAGAAAGAGCACCTCAGGATGTTGTTTTATATTGGGATCAAGCATGATCTCATGGTTCAGTAGAAAGTAGACCAGTATTGCACTTAGCTCATCAGAAGCAGAATACATTGCTGCTTATTCAACTTGTAGTGAAGCAGTATGGCTTTGAAAGATGTTGGTAGGTTTATTTGATGAAGAGATAGATGTTACTGATATCCTTTGTGATAATCAAAGTTGTATCAAGATAACAAAAAATCCATTATTTCATGATAAGTCAAAACATATTGAAGTGAGATATCACTTCATTCGGGACATGGTTCAGAAAGGAGTTGTAAAGCTCAAGTATGTTCCTATCGAGGAACAAGTGGAAGATTTGTTGACTAAGCCTCTGGCCCATGTAAAGTTTAAATACTTTCAAGACATGCTTGGTGTAGTCTGAAAGGACCTCTCTTGAAAGAGGGAGTGACGGTAGATGGAAGAAGAGGATGCAGTGGTGAGTAGCTTAGTCTAGAGTAGGGTAATTATAGCTAGAACTGTTTGGCCTGAAAGGGTTAGTTAGATGAGGCCTGTTGATCCTAGGGGGGTTAGTATGTCTGGCTAGATCAGTTTAACCCAATTGGGTTTGTAAGCTAGGACAAGGCTTGTTGGTCCCCAGGAAGATCCATCTGTCTAACTAGACTTGTTGGATCGAAAGGGTTATTAAGTTAGACAAAATGCTCAGATGGATCTACCAGAGAACTCATCGTGATGCTACTCCGAGATAGTTAGAGGGTAGGATGGTTGTTACATTATTGCTATACTATTGATTGTTGAGATGATTGCTTCAATATTATTATACTGATGACTGTTGAGATTTTTGGTTCAACATTGTTGTGCTGATTGTTGAGATGGTTGATTCAATATTGTTATACTAATGATTGATTGAGATGTGTGCTTCAATATTGTTATACTGATGATAGTTTTAGTATTGTTATACTGATGATTGTTGAGATGTATGCTTCAGTATTGTTATACTGATGATAGTTTCGGTATTTTTATATTGATAATTGTTGAGATGCTTACAGTGTTGTCACACTGATGATTGCCCAGATGATAGACTAATAGATGCTGAGATGTTTATAAGATAGTTTCAGTGTTGTTACACTGATAATTGATGACTAATTTTTGTGATAGTTTCAATATCCCTATACTGAAGTGACAGGCTCAGCATTCTCATACTAATTAATGATATGATTGATATCCCATTGTAGCATATTCAGTATCTCTATATTGATGATGATGTTTGATGTTGATGCTGATGATTTACCAGCATCTCTATGCTGGCAATGCAGATTATGATCTAGCACTACAAATGATTTGGTTTTTGGCACTAACATGCTAATGATGTTGTTGATTGTTTTAGTATTTACATACTGTTGATGTAGATGATGATGTTTTAATATTCACATATTGAATATACAGAAGATGATGTTTCAGTATTTACATACTGAATATGTAGATGATGATGTTTCAGTATTTACATACTGAAGATGCAGATGATGATACTGAAGAGGCAGATGATGATGTTTCAGCATTCACATACTGAAGATGGAGATGATTATGGTTCAGATGATGATGTTAAAGATGATGGTTCAGTGTTTACACACTGATGTTGGCAAGTTGATGATTCAAAAGATGTTCCAGTATTCACAAAATGATACTATAGAAGATGGTCCAGAAGATGAAGCAACGGATGATGATGATCCAGCTAAGATCGATGATGAAGATGTATGATGATGTATCAAAACTTCCTATGACATATAGAGTGTCACCAATAAGTTGTACAATTGTAATAGTAGCAGTTTCTACTATGGATAAATACCTTCCTAGTTATGAGGGAGTGTTAAAATAAGGTAACTTCAAAAGATATTCTAGATGTATTGTATTCCTCCTTCTGTAGATGAGCTTGGTCTTGTTAGAGTCATTGAAGGATGCAATGTAAACCTCCGAATGTAAGTCGGGTCAATAGTACCCAAGTGTCAATATAATAAATGTTATTTGAGTCGGCCCAGTCAATTAGTTAAGTTGGCCCCACTAAGTTAGTGGTCAAGTCAACAGAAGAATATAAATAGGGAGGTGCTCCCCTTCATTTGTACTCACTCACTCAAGTTGTTTTGCAAGACAGAGAAGAACTAGTGCGCCAAAAAGAAGCTAGAAGCAGTTGTCTGGGTTTTACACTGCTCTGGTTGAGATCTATACTGAGGAATTTTTACGAGGTTTTCTCTCTTGTGGTTTCCCCGAGGAAAATATTTGTGTTCTTGTGTTCTTATGTTTTTTGTGCATGTTGATCTTTCAGTGATAATGTTTTTTAAGATATCATCTAAGAAAATTGCACGGGGGCTTTACTTGTTGACCAATATCCTATCATGTTAGTTCATATTGTGGGTTTTAAAATTATTAAAAATTGAACCAATATATTGCAGGTATTGAGGGGATGAGGTGTTTAAGGTGGGGGTGGGTAGGGTGGTTTATAAGGATTGAGGTATAAAAAGTGGTGGGGAGGAGGTTTTAAGTATTGGGAGGGGGTTTCAACAAAAATAGTTTTGGTTAATATCTTTGGAAATTAAGGGTATTCTTTAATATCCCACGATCGCACGTGCTATGTGAGATGTTCACTAAAGTGAAGTCCCCGTGGAAAATTGACAAAATTAACAATTGATACTCCCTTAACACATGTAGGACTAATCTCAAATGCTCCTCATGCTCCTCCATTGATTTTGAAAAAATAAGATTGTCATTTAAAAATACAATAACAAACTTATCCAAATATTGTCTAAATATGCCATTCATTAAGAACATTAATGTAGATTTTCATTTGATAATCCAATTGGAAATACCACAAACTCAAAATGACCATATTGGGTCCTGAAAGCATTTTTTATGATGTCTTCATCCTTTATTCTCGCTTGATGATAACTTGATCTCAAGTCTGTCTTGGAATAAATCCCTTCCCCTTTTAGCTAGCCAAACAAGTAATCAATTCTAGGTAATGGATATAATTTGTTCTTCATTGTGACTTTTTTTAATTGCATGAAGCCAATACGCAATACTAATTTTCCATCTTTCCTCTTTACAAAGAGTACGAGTGCTCCCCAAGGAGACACACTTGACCTTATGTACCTTAACTATATGTACCCCTTCTTCAATAATCCTTCAAGATGCATTTGCAATTCCTTCAACTCAGGCTTACTCATTCTATATGGTATTTTGGAAACTGGGGCACCTATGGACACCAAGTTAATAAAAAAATCAATATCTCTTTTTGGTGGTAACCCGGGTATTTCTTCAAAGACATCTACATATTCCTATAGTATGGGAAAATATTCTAGGTTGGGGCCTTTATCCTTTTCTGGTTCCTACACATGAGTTGCATACATCTGACACCCTTTCTTGAAACACCTTTTTAACTACACATTTGAAACTTGCCCTATAGAAACAGGCCTTGGAATGCTTTTCACTATATTATGTTCTCTTTCTTCATTAAGACAAGTGAAAGTCTTGTTATGGCAATCTAAAATGACATGGTGTGCATCCAACCAGTCCATTTCAATAAGTACATTATAATATTCAAGATGTATATTGTTCAAATATACAAATGTATAGAGTCCATTCATATCAAAGGGACAACCTTTTACTATCTCATTGGTTCTTTTTTTCTTCTATTAGCCAACTGTACAAGCCATGTTTTAGCATGCTTTCTTTTCTTTAACGTAAATATTTCAACCAAATTTTGGAGAAATATAACTATGACTTTCCCCTAAATCAATTCAGATGGCATTGGGATGATCAATAATCTTACCGTCAATCTCAATAATATTAGAAGGGTGCTCTAGAATTGCGATGGCAGAGAAGCTCTCTCTGAAACGCAGCTAGGGTTTCCCTAGCTTCCGCCTCCCTCGTTGCGCAGATCCTCAGGCCAAAGGCGTTCAGGCTGGATCTCTGCGTTGATGCACCCATTGAAGCATTTTACTGTTGCGCTGTTTCAACGTGTTTTTATTATTATTTAAACCTGCTTGCCACTCTCTCCTCGTGGCTCTTTGGTTTCTAGGCTATGGGATCACATGATCATCTCGAGGCCTTCAAGGCCCTTGTTCAAGTTGTTGTTCCTCGGGAAACTTCTCACTCTCCCTCCAAGTTCATGAAAAACATGGACGAGATCCCTTCTCTGGAGCTCTCTCCTATGGATCCATGCCAGAAAGTACTCATCCTCTTAGAGAAAGACCTCATCGGCAAGTTTACAGGGTTGTGGCCTAGCCCTAAGGCCATGGAGCTCTAGATCACGGAACATTAGAACCCTATTTTACAAGGACAGGTCTCTCTCTTTGTAGCTGGAAGGGGGTTTTTTGTTTTCCTCTTTTTGAATAAAGAAGAAAGAGATTTAGTCTTTCGATCGGGTCCCTTCTTCATGGGCTCAAGAGGGTTGTTATTAGCCCCATGGTCCCTGAGGTTTAAACCAGAAGCAAAGATCACTGTTGCTCCAGTCTGGGTAAGACTGGATAACCTCCCACTTCATCTTTGGGGGAAAAGCACTCTGGTAGACATTTGTTATAAGCTAGGATGCTACCTAGATAGTGCAGAACCAAAAGGGGGCCAGTTCAGATGTGCCCTCATATGCGTAGAGGTAAATCTAGAAAAAGGGTTTCCGAAGGCCCTAAAGCTCACATTAGGAGAATGGAGCCACATCAAAAAATTGGATTATGGGCATATTCCATTCAAATGCAATTTTTGTCATGTATATGGCCACTTCGCCAAAAGCTGCCCCAACCTTGAAGAATCACAAAAACCAACAAATCCCTTTGCTCCCAAATATGCAGAGATCTAGACAGTCACTAATTGACACTATCATCCCCGATGAAAGGAGCCTCAAGCTTCTCAGCACAAGGACTCTCCTCAAGATCGTTCTCCTCTCGTAGAATCTTCATGGATGGAAAACAAAAATAGCTTCGAAGTTCTCCAAGAAGTCAAAGCACAAGAATATGAAGCTGCAGATGTTTCGGAGCAGGGCAATCCCCCAGGTCCCCCGGACCCATTGGAGATAGCTGAACAAGATTCTCCCAAAACTGCTTCTTCAGGTTCTAAGAAAGACCCCAAATCTTTGGACCGCGAGACTTCAGCCCATGCAGGATTTTCATCCTTAGTCCCTTCCTCTGGGTCTGAAGGAACCTCTGATTCTGAAGACTTCTCAGCCCCTTGTCCTCCCCTCACCAAAGGGAGAAATACAAACAAAGAACATAGAGAAAAGGAAGCAACCTCAAATATTAGCTCGAGCTCACAGAACCGATTGTACCCTTTCATTAAGGGGCATTTCACCTCCCCGTCTAATTAATGTTTTGTTTCTGTATCCTACTCTGCTCACAATTAGTGAGAGTTTACTCTTGCAAGTAATCGTTTTCTCGAAAAATACTTAGAAGCATTTTGGACACACCTCTCAAAGTATTCATAAGAGGGCTGACAGCATTGTTAGAGGTCATCAGCCTTCTTTTTCTGAACTCCCCCTTTGTAAGCTTGGTTGGGCTACAACCTTTTTAATCAATCAAAATTTCGCAGTTTCTGTTAAATATCTATCTATCTATCTATCTATCTATCTATCTATATATCTATATCTATATCTATATATATATATNACAATTCTGATATAGTCTCCTCTATGAGGACAATTTCTAAATGTATGATTCCCTTCACATCCCCAACATTTAAAAGTATGTCTCTTTTCCTTGATACTCTGCCATCTTTAGCCCATTTTAGATTGGATTTCTCTACTGGAACGAAGTATGTTGACTTCTTAAGAAGGGAGGATGGAAATATTTCTTCCTCTGATCCTTCTTATCTCTCCAAGATTTATGTACATATTCTCTTCCTTTATTATGATCATATAGGTGTTTAACCTTTCATATTGCCCCTTCAAGGGATTTGGGTTCATCATATTGGATTTTCTCTTTGTAAAAGGTAGAAAATCCACTTATAAACCTATGTATTTTAACTTTTTCTTCCTTTATAAACCCATGCTCATAGCTCCCAACTTGAGCTCAAAAAACTCCTCCATTTTCTTCTTATAATAATGTTTAGATAAATACTTATGATGAAAACAGTTTTTGAATTGTTTCCATGAAACTCTCTTCTCACTTATATGCTTGACATCCACTAATTGATCCCACCATATGGAATCCTTCCCCTACTGGTTATAAATGACAATTCTATCCTCCATATTTGAAGAATAATTATGCAATCGGAAACATTTCTTCATTCCTAACAACCATGCTTCAACATTTTCTCCTTTCTTGTTCTCGCCATCAAAATTAGGTGGCTTAATCTTTCTAAGCTCCTCTTGCAACACTTCTTCCACATGTATTCTTTTGTGATTCCTCCTTGGAAACATTTATAGATACTACTAGAATCCTCTATTATATAAGATCTCTTGTTTGCATGAACTGGTGAATAATGACACCCATGACCCAAAGTAGCACTCTTAGAGTGTCTATGTTTTTCATGAGATCTCATCCTTGAACTATCCTTGACTTCTTTCTCGAGGCAATAATTGGATCCAACCTACACGTACCTTTGTATCAAGTTCAATCTTTGCATAAGTTGAGTATTCAATTGATTCGGCTACTCTTGAGCTCTCAACATTCTTTCATTATCAACTCTGCAACTCTACACTTCGATCTTGAAGCTTCTCATAATTTCTACCAACTCTACTAATTCTATATTATTTTTATCCTTATTAGATTGTATCTTGGTTTCCCACATTGATGTTTTCCCTTTTGCTTACTTTTCTCAGACTGCATGAAATTTCCATTCCTTTCAATTATGTTCTGTGTTGCACTTAGATGTAAACCTATAACTTGCAACAATATTCTATACCAATATCTACAATGTGTCCAAATCATAAAAAACTATTAGATAAATTTCTTAAGAAATTCATAAAAAAAATTATGCATAAAAAAAGTTATGTAAAAAATCCTTCTGACAACTTTTTCCAAACTAAGCTACATGCCCCCTTTTTGTTAGACTTATGTAAAAATAGAAAGTATTGATTCACAATAAAGTTCACTGTTCTTAATATCCTATTGGTACTCTTTCCAATGACTAAATTCATACTCAATTCTAATATTGGAGCTGAAAATTACAGGTATTTATAATCCATAATTCTACCCAATTTTATATTGTTCACGTGGCCACACTTAAACTTAGAAACTAACTTTGTAGATTTATATAAAAATATTAATGGGGATCAAGGTTGAGGGAAGCGCCCTTGTTTTATTTTAATCTTTTGATTTTACTCAATCTAGCACATAAATTCAACACAAATTGTAATTCTCAACACCTAAAATTTGACTACTTTGAACAATGATAGGTGCTCTCCTTGGGACAATATTTTTTCAAAGCCCTCAATTTTTTTTTGAAATTAGGGTTCCATGTGTCAAATTGTGGTTAGGACAATTGTTATCAAAAAGTCGAATGATGTCAGCATGATGTCATCACATCAAAGTGGTCCCATGGCCACATGTCAGGTCTCTGTTGGTCCATACAGCGCCGTATCTGTCCTTATTGGCCCCATTGTCACCATGTTGGCACACTCACTAGCTGCGTGGTTTCGAAGGGTTGGTTAAACGGTTTCAAAGGCACTTAAAGGTGACTTTGGAAACCGCGTTTGAGCCCCAAAAACTCTATGGGAAGACTGCTCACTTTCGGGGGTACCCCTTCTTGTTAACCTGTGATCACTTCGAGCCCCCAAACTCCATCCATAGTCATCAATTTCTAGAAATGATCAACAGCTAGATCAAGATTGTCCCACATTCCTCCAAATGTTTTGTGGTTGTCAATCTTGATGGAGGATGAATGGTTGGATGTGGTTTGGCACACAACTTGGAATTTTAACGATCAACAATCTCCTTCCACTAGAACAAGTTCACGTCCTTGATCAAAGAATCAATCAATGGCCTAGATCAAATATCTACCTGTCAATTGATTTCCATGTGGATAGTCCATGTCACCCTGCTACATGTGGTAGGCCCACATCATACCTGTCCATGTGGTTACTGTGGGCCCACATCAATTTTTTTTTGAACTTCAAACATTTTGAATTGTTCATAAACACTTTAAATTTGACTTTTATAACTATATGAACCAAACTAAAGTTACACTTGTCATTCTTTCTCCAACAAGTGTCCACACGAATTTTCACACTTGGACAATAAGAAATTACACTTGGATTTTCCTTTAACTCAATTTTTTTTTTGTCATTTACCATAATTGTCGATTTACAAAAACTATAATTCCATGGTATTAGCTCAATACCAAACTTTTCTCAAACATGAACTGTTCCATTACATATTTTTTTATATTACCAGTTCCCATACTAAATCTAAGATTAACGTCTAGGTAATTTAAACCATAAATTTCATCGGTACATCTCATCAAATAATTAACATGCAAACTGTACATTTCCCCAAAATCACACAAACCAATTCTAAACTCTAAAATTGTGTCCATACACTCTGCAATCTAGTCCAATTCATTTTAATAAATGTTCCATTATTCAATGAAGCCCATAATTTAACCAATGGAGGATTCCACATTGATTTTTCCTCACACATATTTCCTTAAACATTTCATGTGCAAGATCTAATTTTTCTTATAAAGCCAAATTTCAACCCATCCAGTCTCAGTGCTGAAAACCCTGGCTCTAATACCAACATGTCATGTCCCTTGTGTCTTCAAGATGCCATTGGATATGTGGAACACCCAAATTATTAATCGTTACACCTTTGATATTCCTTTTTTTTTCCATTGTTCCAAAATTGAATTAAATGCATAATTGATTACTCATAATTTATATATGAATATATAAAGTTATTGTAGGAAATTTCTACATGAATGCAATCACACAATGCCAATAATTCCATGCAATTAAATCATTAAATAACATTAATTATGTTAAACGCAACACATTTTATACACAGGTGAATACTTAATTGAAAATATAAACTGACTGACTACATACCAAGGACATTCCTCCCAGTCGTACGCTCTGTAAAGACATACATTTAGTTGGCATGCCACCCCTGAGATAGGGCTATTAAACCACAAGAAGGTATCAAGTTTTCCTACTACAGGTATCCCAACCCGGTAGCACTCCTTCCCTATCAACCTACACAACCAAAGGAATGGGGACCCCTTCACTCAGTGAACAGTCCCTTGAGTTTCTTACCCAAATCCCCTTTCAGGGCTCCAACATAGGTTATCCAGGAACTCTCTGTGGCAGGACTTGAGGGAATTCTATTGATCTAAGTATGGCTCCAATGTATAGTATAGATGATGGTGGTATGCGTGAATGTGGTGAAGGTGGTTCCGATCTAACAATAATTGATGGCTCAAACATGGGAGAATGATAGCATAATGGACTAGTTCTCAATAATTATATGCATGTTGAGAACTATCCAAGTTGCATGTAGGATGATAGGAGTTAGACCAATGGTATACATGGGTTTGGACACCTTTTCCCTCTCTAATCCCAAGCTTAGCATAATTAACCCAAGATTAAGGTTAATGAACTTTTATAAAGAGGGATTAATAAAAATTAGGGTAAAAATATTAAGGATAATGACTTAAATTCTATGTCACTAGTCTCATATCCCTTTTAACCCCCTTCTCACTCTCTTTCTTGTGGAATTATAACCCCCTAGTTCTTCTTCGTCCTTTAGTCTGCAATAGTCGTGACTTTTATATTAAAAAGTGAAGATGTACGTAATTACATAATTTGGTCATGTTGGACTTTTAATATCCAACTTGTAGCCATTTCATCAATATTTACAAATTTACATACTAGGGTAAAAAATGAGGTGTTACAATATGCTTTAATCTTTCCTAGCCACCCATCTAAAGCTTCCAGATATTTCCTACTTTCACACCAAAGTATTTTTTTTGCTTACTTGAACTTTGAATTTGCTTAAGTTGCTAAGAAGATTAATTGTGTGGTAAACATGGTATAAGTGTTGTTTGGGACATGAACATTTTTATGATATCAAAAAATTGAGTACACATTACCATGCATAGTCTATAGAATTCATCTTTGATAATGGACCATGAAAGACAATTGAGTTGATTGTAGTTGCTAGTGAAAGTACTTGCATTGTTGTTTCCTTCTATTTGAGATCACAAAGCGCTTGGAGAAAGGTCAAATGATGGAGATGTTAAGGTAATTTCATTCCTTTTGTATGCAACCTCATCTATGTGGGCATTCAACATGATCTGTCAACTAGTTTGAATAAACTTAAGGAAATAACCTTTTCCTAAGGTAGAAAGTGTGAGCCAAAAGGATCATTCAAGGCCATGTTAAGAGGCAATCGATGATGGAAAGGGTTGGAGGATAGAGGTGTCAATGAAGGTCTAGGAAACAAAGGAAAGGGTTGGAGGATATAGGCATTGATGAAGGTATAGGAAACAAAGGGAACAATTAACGGATAGAGGTTTGGATGAGAGCGTGGTGGAGTAAGGGTTGTTGATAAATGGAGTCACCATTGCGGGTATTATTGATGGGGGGATTTTTTCTTGGATTGTTGATTATTAATTTAGAACCTCGTTTTGTATCATCTAAATTTTATGAATGTGCAAGTGTATGTTCTATATCTGTTACTTTTTTTATCTTGCAAACTTGGCTCTATAAACGTGGTTGGTGACTATAGGGATTGGTCTTGCACTAGGTATTTTCAACACATATGTCCAATAAATCTAATAGAACATATTATTTCTTCATAATTTTTGAAATATCAAGAATATTTTTGGATATGGAAAAGTATTTTAAGTGAAATCACCCCTTGGGACATATGAATAAACAATGACACTAAAATGAAATGGTTTATTTTCATGGAGAAAGAAGCTACACTCAATTATTTGTTTGCTAGAGCAGGCGAAGAAGCCATCCTATTGGTCATTAAATGCTTGAGTAGTTATTTTAGTGCCACCATTTCATAGTGTATAGGTGTCTAAGAGCACTTTCCTTTATCCCTCTTGTAGTTTTTTATCTGAATGCAATGAAGACAAGCTTTGTGGGAAACCAGTGGTGCAGTCAATGGGCACTGGTGCAAGTCCAATTTGGAAAGAGTTTTAAATATTGTTATGGATTATAATTTGTTCTTTGAATGTAGTCACGGTGTTATTTGTGGGTGTTGAAAGAATTGGTATAGTTGTAGGGATTGGTGCACGGTCCAATTTCTCTAAAACTAAACATTCGATTGTTTACATCCCCAATATCACCAAGTGAGTGACAATTATCACATGCATGCACTTACATATCAATCGATCTCGTGTGGCCAAATTTGTTTAAGTACTAATAATAGATATTGTAAGGAAAATTAAATCAATATTATTGTCCTCAATCTAGAAATAAGGCTTAAATTATCTTATACAGTAACATTTCAATAACATAGATTTAAAAGATATATAATTAATCAATACTATTAGAATTTGTTAAAGCATTAGATAAATGCGCACATGATTTTGGTAAACTATACATTAATTATTGGTGTTGGCTCACACGATTTTGTCCATTATTGGTGTTGTCTCAAACTATTGGTAACAAATGGAAATCTACTCAACATTTGGGTTTGTCTAGTTCACTGAGAAGGGAATGGGATAGATATATCCTAGGTCTTTAGAGGGGAGGTATCCATCCATATGCTAGCGAGGATACTCTTAAAATGTATTTAGTTTATGGATATGATTGTGTGGATATTTGTGAGTCTATCATTTCTAATGGACACTCCACCCATCTTCAGGGATTAAGAGAGCTCGAGAAAGATAGAGAGGTTGATGATATTGTGATGAATAAATAGAGAAGGATTATGACTATTAAGAAGTCAAGGTTCATTAGGGTTTTTGGGTGAGGACGTAAAAGGTGAATCAAATAAAAATTAAAATATCATGAAAATATAATAAAATATAATTAAAGAATGAGTTGAAGATTGAGGATACTCTTCTTTAGTCTTGGAATGTGAAATATAGGGTTATCAATGTTGAATCGGTTTATGATGCTATGTTGGAAGATGTGGTGGTGGAGGATAGCTGGTGGTTTTGAAAGGTTTGGAAGTGGTCTATTCCATTAAACATTAAGCTCTTTATGTGGTTTTCTTGGGTAATCACATCCTCACCTAGGATAACTATTTGAAGAGGGGAGGTATTGGCCCCAATATGTGTCCTATGTGTTGATGTGAAGACGAGTCGATGGATCACCTATTGATTTTTTTATCCTTTACTTGTGAGGTCTGGAAATATATTATAGGAGCATGTGAGATTTCATGCAATTTGTCTAATGCTACCTTATCTTCTTGTTATAGGAATTGAATATCAAATGCTTATTTTATGGGAGGAGATCCCTTGTTTCATTTGTTGGGAGGCATGGAAAGCTAGGAACTCTCTTATGTTTGAGGGTAGGGGTTGTAGTGCTATTAGAGTGGGTATTAAGTTTGTTGTTTCATTTATAGAAGTTTGTTTAGGGAAGGACACTATCCGAAATTATTCCTTTAGGAGACATGTTTCTCCTTCTTTTAGATTAGGCTGGGTGAAAGGATTTTTCAATGGGGCTTCATAGGATTAGTCATGTTGCAATGGTGCAGGGGCGGTTCTATGGGTGGAAAGTAATAAATGTTATAAATTAAAAATGAATTGTGGACCCAGAACCAATACTAAAAGTGAATCGATGGATATTTGGATGTTGGTTTTCTTTGCTAGATACAAAAATATTGACTATATTCAGGTGTAAAGTGACTCAAAGGTTATTATTAACTGGGCACACCAAAAAAATGTTTGTTACTAGTGTTAGCACTAAGGTTATGGAAGGAGAAAACAAAGGGCATCTTTGAAAATTTTTAGGCATCACTTTTCAACATATACATAGGGAGCATAATCAGGTGGTAGAAAGTATTTCTAAATCTGTAGTTCAGGTGACAGAGAGTTATATTTACAATGAATTTTGGGTGGATGATATATAGATACTAGCATAATATATCAATATATATAATTATTGATGTTGTGGTATATTCGGTTAATTGTTCTATTCTACATTGGGTTAGGCAGATTATTATTATTTAAGTGTTTTGTGTGATCCCTATTGTGACCGATATCTACTAGTATTGTTAGTGATTCGATTCTTAAGAGGTCATAGGTATTTTTGATACAATTTTTCTTATATAATTGTATGGTGGATGCCAGATGGTTGTTGGAGTTGTGGATTAGATGTTTCATCTTTTTGGTATATCTCTTGGTATCAGTTGGTTATATCTATAATGATTTTTTTGCTCTAGCGGTTCTTTTCATTTTCCATTATTGGCCTATCTTTTGACATTTATATCGTTGAGATTTGGATTGGACATAATTTTTTGGTGGTTTTCTTCTACAAGTTATTTTCCTCGTTATATATGGGAATTGGTGGCTATTGGATGCATGTTTAGTGATACATGCAAATTGGATCCATGGTTCTAGGAGGAAAGCTTCCCTCTCTTAATATATTGTCTTTATGGCACGACAACTCATTGATTTCTATATATATTTCCTGATCTTTTTTCATTGGTCATATTAACTTGTTGGTGGGTTGTCTTTTTTTATCCATCATTGGTCCGTTTTTTGGTTCATATTATATTGTTGGGTGATTTGTGTATTATCGTCGTGCATTTCAGTTTGTCTTCAACTGTGCAACTTGGTTTTGGTATATTTGTGATACTATCAGCCCTGTGTTTCCCTTAGTTTTTTATATTCTAGTGTTACTTTGGTTATTGGTCTCAAATTTGTTGTTTTATCTGTCAATATTGGGTGGGTATCTTCCTTATTGTAGGAATGTATTGTCATTCTGGTTTTGTGCTAAATAATTTTTCTTACAAATGATACATTTGTAATGGTTTCATATACTTATCATTTTTTTAACACAAACATATATTGTTATATTGATGAAAGGATTTCAACAAAAAAAGATACAAAATTCCCTCATTAAAAGTTTAGAGGATCAAAGTATGAAAATAGAGCCATTAAACACTTAATTACAGTCACTCCATATCAGGGAGTATATGCTTTATAAAACAAAAAATCCTATGCTACTATAGATTTTGATAAATTGTCTATTTAACAAAAGAAAAAAAAACTGCATAAAGGATAAATCTAGATGGGTGCATCCATGGAGGTGTGTTACAATTTTTGGCTACGCAATTTTGGAAAAAACACAAAAACGTACCTTGATTGAGGTTTTCTTAAACCCTCGATCGAGATTTTGAAAAACCTTGGATCGAGGTACAAGTGCTCGATCGAGGGTTAAGAAAAAGCTTGATCGAGGGTTAAAAGAAGCTCGATTGAGCATCTTTATCCTTTTTACTATAAATAGGAAACAAACCTTTGATATAATTCACTGCATTTGTTGGATATAAAAGGGTCATTTATATTCATTTGTAGATATGGGTCATGGAGTAATTGGAGTTATAGATATGATTGATTATCTATTAATCCAACATCTATAACTCCAATTACTCCATGACTAATATCTACACATAAAACCTAGACGAAGTGGCAGTAGTAACACTTTTACTTGTTTCTTCTTCAAGGTATGTACTATTACCCACAAGTATTATTTTTCTAGTCGAAATTATGTTTTATTAAATTTTATTATCATAATTCTATGTTTGATTTTAATTGAATCCAAAGACCTTATTCCCATGAACAATACGAGATTTGAAAAACTTTGATTAAATAAATTTTTGGGTGTCCATATTCATGTGCACACACGAATATGGGCAATCGAATATTTTTTTAGTTAAGTTTTAAAAAGCTCGATCAAGCTTTTCATTTAATGAAGTCTTCCAAAAGATCCTTGGACACCTTGTATTTTGAATCCCCATTTGAATTCATGTCATTGAACATTTTCAACTCTTGTTGAAATGAGAATTAGTATCATGTTTAGTCACGTGTTATTGATGTAAATTCTAATGTCATTCAATAATTTCTAGCAAAATTAACTGCAAATGTGTGGCACAATAACAATTTTGAAGAGTAAACAATGGACATTGATATAACCCAAGGAAATGAGGTCATAATTTTTTTTCATGCTCACATTTTCATTTCTCTAAAGGTACTAAAAATACTTTGCTCCTTCGTATATAATTTTTAATTTTAAAAAACTACAATTATGTGATATGACTATGAATGTAACACTTATTTTTATCTTAATTGTTATGTTCTATTCCGCCTTGGGCTCTGGGCTTTAAATATCTATCCCGAAGATATATATACCATAGGTATATCGTAGTCCTGAGAATCCAAGTTGAGTGGACACAACTCGCCTAAGTTCAGAGCATCAACTGAATTGCATGCATCATTGCTCTCATTGGTTCAATGCAAAAACAATACTATGACAATGATGCATGCAATTTAGTTGATGAGTTGAACTTAGACGAGTTGTGTCCATTCGACCTGGATTCTCAGGACTACAATCTACCTATGGTATAGATCCTCGAGTTAGATATTTAAATCTCAGAGCCCAGGGCGGAATAGAACATGACGATTAAGATAAAAATTAGTGTAAATTCAAATTCATATCACATCATTGTAGTTTTTTAAATTAAAAATTATATACGAAGGAGTAAAGTATTTTTAGTATTTAAAACATTTCACTACATTTCTGTACTACATTGTATACACATTGGATATATTGCTGATAGGAATCAAATGATGTTGAAATTCCTTACCAACCACTGATGGCATAAACAAGCTAGATGTTGAATTCTAATGAAAACACACCATGATACTACTTGAATATATGCATTAAAAAAATTAAATGCATGTAGTTCACAGACTCTAAAATTATTGTTAAAGCCCCAAAATGAATCCCTAGCATCACCATCAAGGTTTCACAACTATTGGTTAAAGTTTTGAGTTATCATGCTAGGATGCATTGAAGGGTTTATTGTATCTACATCACGGTCATTTTGCTACAAACAATAGTTTGTCCACTTGGTCACCGCACACAATATTCATAATCAATGTCATATACAGTGTTGTTTAAATCCATGTCTCTTTTCAACATAGAGTTCAATGGTTTTGTTAATATCTTTGGTCCAGAAAAAATTTAAACTTCATTAAATTTAATTATAAGGAGGGTCACAAGGTCGCATATATGGGGCGCAACATATTATTATCACTATGAAAAAACACTTTTTTATGAGTTGAGCGAGTTGGCATGTCATGTTTATTTCATGAGTATTATCCGTTTGCTATATTCTTAATGTACTCATGTCTAGATGAAATAGATCGGTAATAGGTTATAATTGTCAATTATGTTTATGTACATATTTATCTATACAATGAGAGAATTTTAATTATATGTTCTAGGTGAACTATGGAAAGAGTTGTCTTGTTCCCTAAACTTTGATGCCTCTTTCATAGTTTCAAAAAACTAAATCTAAAAAACAAAGGACAACTTCCCTTGTTACTAGTATATTTCACTATGGTTATAAGTATTAGATTATTGCTCCTTCAATTCTTCTTCTTATGCATTTATATTCTTATCATTTATTCAGATATGAAAAATAAAAAAAATTAAATTCTTTATATTTAGTACAATGTTGAGAATAAGTATCCTTCTTCTTATTCTTTTTTATTTTATATTTCATTATTTTTTTATTTTTATTTTTTCATTTATGTTTTTTTTAAATTTTTTTACATTTACCATCTTTAAAAAATTATAATTTCCCATTTCCCCTTTATTCTTTTCTAATTTTTCTTTTAAATTATCTTAGATGGGTCCTTGAAACCCATTTCTAAAATGTCCTACATGAACATAATATTATATATAATATATATAAGCTAAAGCTTATATCCCGAAAAAATATGCTAG
>LPNX011081205.1:103184-124536 GCA_001517045.1 Pseudotsuga menziesii
AGTTAAGATCAACTTGTGTAATATATTCGTTAGGTAAAGTGTGCTTCTTTAGTATGCATTTGTAAATATTCTAATCCGACGATCACGATATGCTCTAGATATAAAGTGATCCGACGATTCAACTTCTTTTAGATCATACCTACTATTGATCCGTGGCTTAACACCCGATTGGTCCATGATCTCTATTTAAAGAGCATGGAGGGCCCTTGGCTAGTTGATCTATTATGAGAAACTCATATGTAACTTTCTTTTGTTTGCATAATAAATTGCTCAAAGTAGCTATTTGGTTGGGGCCGTGGACTGTTTCCCTCTCGAGGGTTTTAACCACTTGATAAACATCGGTGTGTTGATCTGTGATCTTTTTGTGTGAAGTGGTTGCTCAAGATGTTCGGTCTTTTGGGAGTACCCTGTGTACCCGAACATGGTGTCAGAGCATTTATGAAGAGCCACTTTCGGTTTTAATCAAGATCTGGAACCGGTGTTGCCGAAACTTTGAAATGGTTTTTGGTTCTAGAGTTTTTGTGTATTTGTGGCCTGTGAGAGTCATTACATTGCGTCCGGAGCGTCTTTTCCATTGGGAAATAGTTTTCGTTTCACCGAAAACCGTTTCCGTTTGATCCAGAAACACCCATTTCGACAAATCTGAAGGTATAATGTTATAGTGACGGATTTGTTTAATTTTTTTTTTAAATCTCTCATATTTTTTTCAGTTTTATTATTAGATCTTTATTGTTTTAGTCTTAGACTATTTTCTTCCTTGGCTGCGTATGTTCTTTGCTATGCACCTTGTGCGATCGCGGCGAATCAGAAACAGAAAGAGAATTTTTTTTTCTAATCTTCTCGGCTACGTATGCTTTTTGCCATGCACCTTGTGTGATCACGACAAATCAGAAACAACGAAAAAACTTGAAAATGTAGACTTTTCGGGTAAGCCAACCAAGATCCAACCCCATTATGTGGAAAAAGATTTTTTGTTTTTGTTTTTCGTTTTTTTTTGTGATTTGCAAAAAAAAAGACAAGCACGGAGAACGAGAGAGAAAAGTTACTAAAAAAAACTCCTTCTTCTTTCTATCTTTTTACGTACCTTTTAAACTTAGCTCACTTGGTCCAAAGTTGCTTTATTCCTTAATAGGTCTTGAGTTCAAGTCTTATTAAGCTACTTTTTAGTGCATCCAATTTCTATTTTCAAGTTACTTTATTGTAAAAGTGCATCTCACTTAAATAAAAGAAAATAAAAAGTGAGTCACTTAAGTCTTTTAATTTATTGCCGCATTATTTAAAGTAACATTATTGTAAAGTGAACATCACTTATTCTACAAAAGTGATTCACTTAAAATCAACTTTATTGTAAAGTGATTGTCAAATGTTGATCTTGGGAAGAGGGGGGGTCTTTTTTTTAGTTGGTCAAGTTAATATTTGCCACGTCACTATTGGAGACATCTTCAACATTTTCTTTGATCAAGCATAACTTCATCATCTAGAATCGGTTTTCAGCGTCGTTTTTTTTAAAACCACATATTTTTTTGAGCTCTTTGCATCCAAACAATTAGTTTCTATTTTTTCAGTCATTAATTTACAATATGGCCTCCCCTTGTGATATTATACTTACAAGTTCTAACTATTTCTCATGGAAATCTCGTATGGAGGATGTTCTGCGAAGTAGGGGACTTTTCAGGATAACCTTAGGGAAAGAAACAGAACCCACTAGTGATAATAAGTAAATTAAATGAGAAAATAGATGTGATGAAGCTCGTGGATTGATTGGGATGCCAATCTCTACTAATTTGCGATTCCACATATCTAGAATTGATGAACCTGATAAAGCTTGGGAAAAGTTGGAATGTATGTTTGGGAAACACAATGAATTAGGGGTCATCAACTTGAGAATGAATTGATTTCCTTGAATCTAAATGATTTTTCATGCATTCAAGATTATTTATCTAAGTATAAAACTCTCAGACTCTTATGTGAAGAATGCAAGATTAAGAAAAAAGACAAACAATGCATTTACCATATTCTTTCCAAACTTGGACCTGCATATTCTGTTTTTGTATTTACATTCTACTCCATGAAAGAATCCTTAACTGCAACAAGCTATCAAGAGCATAGTCTTGAATCCTTTTGTGTTTCCTTAATTAGAGAGCAAGATAAGCTCATTCATCTTGAAATAATTAACATGCAGATATATCTAGGAAAGCCTTATTGTCCCAATAGAAAGAAAAGTCAACGCTTTCCAAGAAACAGAATTTTCGCAATAATAAGCCAAACAACAAGGGTCCCAAACTCTCTCAGTCAGCTCCTTCTTTAAAAAATGACAAATGATCCAAGCCAAAAGGAGAGAAGACTGCGTGTCATTGCAATTTTTGTGGGAAATATAATCATGATGAATCTAAGTGTTTCAAGAAGATGACAGCCTTGGAAGTAGCAATGAAGAAGCACCATATTAGCCTAGATTCGTCTTCAGAATCTACCTCTCATGGACATGCACTTTATGCTTTTGGTTACTCTTATACTGCATCTTCTTCTTATATTTCAAATGAATGGCTCATTGATTCTGGAGCATCTTATCATATGGCTAAGGATCAAGCCATATTTTCTACTATGCATGAATGTAACACCAAACAAATATTTGTTGGTGATGATAGATCTTTAAGTGTTGTAGGATCTGGAACAGTTCCAGTAAAAAATGGTCATTTCAGTGACGTACTATGTGTTCCAAAAATTTTTGCAATTTGTAACCAGTCTATCAAATTACTCATTCGGGTGAAGGTAAAACTGTGACATTTACACCTCACAAAGTTATAATCAAGGATTTTAAAAATCCTCAAAATGTTCTTGCTACTGGAACTGTTGATGATATTACCAGGTTGTACAAATTTAACAACTTTGGGTCATCACCTTTTCCTTCAGTTTTTGTTGCTCATAGTGGTAACTTGAGCAAACTTTGGCATGAATGATTTGGTCACTTAAATTATCGCTCAATGCAATAACTATGTAAAGACAATATGGTGACTGGTCTTCCGATGGTATCTTGCAAGGATGGTGTTTGTTTCGGTTGTGTACTCGAAAAACATCATCAGAATAGTTTTGACAAACGTGCCTCTTGGCACGCCTCGGTTCTCTTAAAGCTTGTGCATAGTGACTTGTGTGGTCCTCTTCCATCTGCTTCCTTTTTGGTTTCAAATATTTCTTAACTTTCATTGATGACTATTCCAGACGCACTTAGGTTTAATTCTTAAAACTTAAGAGAAAAGTATTTAACATGTTCTTGGCCTATAAGGCCCTTGTTGAAAAACAATCTAGTCATCAAATTATTAAGTTAAGATCTGACAATGGAGGAGAATATGTTAACAACAAGTTCACTACTTTTTGCATTGAACAATGAATCCAACAATAACACACTGTTCCATATACACCACAACAAAATAGTGTAGCTGAACGGAAGAAAAGCACTTTAAAAGAAATGGCTAATTGTATGATCCAATCTAAGGGACTAAGTCTTCAATATTGGGCTGAGGCCATAAATTATGCAAATTACATAGTTAATTGCACACCCACTAAAGTTTTACAAGGTATAACACCGAAAGAAGCATGGAGTAAAATTAAACCAGATGTAAGTCACTTCCGTGTGTTTGGTTGTGAAGCATGGGCTCACATTCCGGATGAAAAACGTAAATCATTGCAGCCTAAAAGTGAAAAATGCATATTTGTTGGATATTCTGAAGATGTAAAAGGCTATAGACTTCTTCATCCACATTCTCATGATATAATAATTAGAAGAGATGTTAAATTTGATGAAAATCTCTTGTCCTGCGAGCCTAACTTGGCGGGTGTGCCATCTTTGGCTTGCGAGACTGATTCAGAGATTGTGCCTTCTTCTTCTTCTTCTTCCAAATTCCTTGATAGGTTTCCAACTCTAGTTTTTGATGATGACAGTGAGGATGAAAATCCACCTTCGCCTGCTCATGTTCCTCTAGTTGCACCAACACCAATTCTTCCTCGATGGGTCCGTTCAACATGTGAAGCAACTGGTGATCTTGCTGGTGATCCTAGATATCATTGTCGAACACATTCTTAGTTTCAGTGAGCCTCTTCTCTTTTGGCTCAAGTTTCCGAGAATCATGATCTAGAAACTTTTGCAGAAGCTTCAGGAAATCTAGATTAGGATGCAATTATGGATGAAGAATATCGTTCATTAATGACGAATGATACTTGTCATCTTGTTCCTCTTCCAAAAGGAAGAAAACTTGTTAGATGTAAATGGGTCTACAGAACTAAGTATGCATCAGACGAAAGTGTTGAAATACATAAGGCAATGTTAGTTGCCAAATGTTTTTTCCTAATTTAAAGGGATTGACTGCAATGAAACCTTTGCTCCTATCGCAAAAATGAATTCCATCCGCCTTGTTCTTTCCCTTGCAGCCTTACATCACTGGGAAGTCCATCAAATGGATGTCAAGTCTTCCTTTTTACATGGTGATTTACATGGAACAACCTCTTGGATATGTTCAGGATAACTCTAGCCTTGTTTGTCTCCTTAAGAAATCCTTATATGGCCTTAAGAAAACTCCTAGAGCTTGGTATGCTAAAATGGATAGCTTTCTCCTTGACACTGGTTTTTCTAGATGCCATTCTGACCCCAATGTCTATACCAAGAAAGTAGGAAACCATCTCATCATACTTGTTCTTTATGTTGATGATCTTATCCTTACTAGTAGTGACCCTAAACTTATAACCCATGTGGAATCCAGTCTTAAGCAAAATTTTGAAATGTTAGACTTAGGACATTTGCATTATTTTCTTGGTTTCCAAGTCTTGAAAACCAAAGAATGAATCTTTCTTTCCCAGTCTAAGTATGCTTGTGACCTTCTTTGTCGCTTTCACATGGAAGATTGTAAACCAGCCCCTTCTCCCTTTTAGTCTGGAGTCAAAATTTCTGCCACTTGTACTTCCCCTGAAGCAGATGCCACCTTGTATCGTCAGCTTGTTGGTAGTCTCTTATACTTGAGTAATTCCCGTCCTGACCTTTCCTTTGCCATTGGTCGTGTTGCCTGTTATATGCAAACACTTCATGAAATTCACTGGAAAGCAGCAAAAAGAATACTTCGATATATTCAAGGTACAATTCAGTTTGGGATTCATTACAGTATAGGGGGGAAACCTTTGTTGGTTGGTTTCACTGATTCAGATTGGGCTGACGATCCTGATGATCGAAAGTCTACTGCAGGTTATGTTTTCAGTCTAGGATCTGGACCTGTCACTTGGGCTTGTAAGAAACAACAAGCTCTTACTCTTTCTTTAGGAGAAGCAGAATATTGAGCCGCAGTTAACTCCAGTCGGGAAGCTTTATGGCTTCGATAGATCCTTTCAGAGTTTGGATTCGATCAACATCAGCCTACTCCATTTTGGTGCGACAATCAAAGTGCCATCAAGCTTTCCAAAGAGCTAGTTCTACATCAACGCAGCAAACACATTGAGCTACACATGCACTTCATCATAAATCTTGTTCATGATCGTGTTCTTGAAATGCTCTATTGCCCTATAGATGATCAAGTTGCATACATCTTCACCAAGTCTCTTACAGAAGCGAAGTTTTCTAAACTTCAATCTATGTTAGGAGTTCAAGAATGTGTTCTTAAGGGGGGATAGGATCTAATGCCTCCTTCCTTCTCCTAATAGTGTCACTTTTGTAAATCCTTCAATCCTATCCCAAGTTGTTCTTAAGGGGGGATGTTAGGATATTTAAACACTTAGGAGTTAGTTAAGATCAACTTATGTAATATATCCGTTAGGTAAAGTGTGTTTCTTTAGTATGCATTTGTAAATATTCTAATACGATGGTCACGATATGCTCTAGACATAAAGTGATACAGCGGTTCAACTTCTCTTAGATCATACCTACCATTGATCCATGGCTTACCACCCGATTGGTCCATGATCTCTATTTAAAGAGCATGGAGGGTCCTTGGCTAGTTGATTGATTATGAGAAGCTCATATGTAACTTTCTTTCTTTTGCATAATAAATTGCTCCAAATAGCTATTTGGCTGGGGTCGTGGACTGTTTCCCTCTCAAGGGTTTTAACCACGTGACAAACATCGGTGTATTGATCTGTGATCTATTTGTGTGAAATGGTTTCTCAAGGTGTTCGGTCTTTTGGGAGTACCCTGTGTACCCGAACATAAAAATTATAGTAACGCTGAAATGATATTTGAATTGGTATAGTAACCTTGTTTTACACATTATTAAAAAAAATTGAAACCTTTATTAAGTAGTACCATAGATAGCAACCCAAGTGGTGGGTCTACAAATTCAGAGTGAATTGCTGTAAATACACAAAATTGATGAGAAAATTGCAACTTAGAAAGCGTATTCATGATGTGCTAGCCTTTGCAAAATGATGGAATAACCTACCTGTTACAATTTAGATTGAATTGATGTAACTACACAAAATTCATGAGAAAATTGCAAATCACCTCAGAGAAAGCGTGTTTATGATGTGCTGCGCTCTGCAAAATGATGGAGTAGCCTGCCCAATAGGAAAATAGACTCCATGGGCACAATTTTCAGGATTTTTTTTTTTTGAATGTGCTGATCTTACGTTAACCAACTCAACCAGCATGAACACATGAAAAACAATACAGTGTCTTATCAATCACAACCACAATGCCGTAATATACACGAGAGAGGAGTGTCATCGACCACAACTGAAAGGGGGTGGGGAGAGTGACTTCAAGTACAATGAGGTTAAAGAGCTCCATGCATGATAGGAAGTTGGCCTTTTATTCTTCGGTAGCTCACCATGACATAGAATCTCGTAACAAATGCCTCTCATTGTGATGATTGTCAACCATCAACATTCTAAATGGTTTTTTTCCAACGCCAGGGCGAAGAGCTCTCACCAACATCGCTAAGCCAACTTTGATAGCTTTGCAAAGAGAATTCAGTATTAGACTTGCGCTTCAACTATGGCATGGGCTTCAAACCGATAGCCTTCTTGCTTGTGTGTTGGGCACGTGCATCTCTTGGCATGCTTCACCTCTGCCATGTTCTTAACGTTCTTAACGTTGTGCTTCCACGGAGACGTGCCCAGCAGACACAATGCCACACTTCTTGAGGTTTTCATCCAAAGCAACAAGCTAAGGTTTAGAAGGAAAATATATATGAATAGACATCTCTAATCTGCTTGTTTGCTATCACCATCGCGAAATAGGCCAAACGATAAGTTAAGTGAAGCCGTCAATATTTAGGGCTTAGCAACAAGGTGTGGTGCAGCTATGGCACCACTAACGCCCGTGACAAAAGAATCGAGAAGTGCGTCAGAAAAGTTTAATTCACAGATATAAGTATAAAGTATATCGAAGACCTTTAGTTTAGATGTGTGAACTATTTTAATTCACTAAAAAGTTTAATTTACTATTTTTTTTAGTTTACTTCACATATATAAGTAAAAATTACGACAAAAAATAATATTTAATTTTGATAAAATTGGGATTTTGTTTTAGTGAGCTATATTAGTCTTGTCCATGCGTTTAGAAGATTGCAAATAGATAGCTTTTAATACAATTAATTTTAGTAAATAAAATTCCAACTATACAAAATTGTATAGTTAGAAACATTTTCCCAATTCCTGAATATTTTCTTGAATTTTAGAATCAATGGCTGAATAAATGCATGGGTTTGACTAAGAGCACTTGCAACACCCATTTGTATTTCAACAGTAATCTCATTTGTGGACTCCATTATCACTGATCTATTTGATATTATCATATATTTCTGCATTACTGCTTATCAAGTTTTGATTTCTATGCTGTTGTGGTATAACAAATCTTGCAAATATCTTGTGTCGAATTCATTTGTCAAAACTCCTAAAAAACTTACTCATTTAAATACCATCATCATCTAAGTAACTAGCCTTATTAACTCGTAGGGTCTACCCCCCTTGGCTTCGTTAGGAGTTTGCCTAAATGGAGGAGTCAAGAACAAGGTGACAACCTTGACTCGAGACTTGCCCCCAAGGACACACCGAGTGGCTTGAATATTTCTGCCACGTTCCCCCCCAAGTGTGTGAAAGGCGACAACATCTTTTGGCGCCATTGCATGCGGGTAGCCGTAGCGCTTGTTACTTTTGGACATACTCCAAGTACCCCCTCGGTATATCTGGAGTCCCCCCGCCTAATTTAATTCACTCATCATACATTAACTTAAAATTTGACCAAGAGCACTTGCAACACCCATTTGTATTTCAACAACAATCTCATTTATGGACTCCATTATTGGCACTGATCTATTTGATATTATCATATGTTTCCGCATTACTGCTTATCAATTTTTGATTTCTATGTTGTTGTGGTATAACAAATCTTGCAAATATCTTGTGTCGAATTCATTTGTCAAAACTCCTAAAAAACTTACTCGTTTAAATACCATCATCATCTAAGTAACCAGCCTTCATAACTCATAGGGTCTACCCCTCTTGGATTCGTTAGGATTTTTCCTAAACGGAGGAGTCAAGAACAAGGTGACAGTTTCTTTGTTTTGTTTGTTTGGCTCAGGACTATTGAGACATTTTGAAGGAGCACTGCTTCCTCTGACTTGAGGTTAGTTTACTCTATGATTTTCAGACCATCTTATTTATCTGTAACTAATTGGTGATTTTTACTATGATTGTTAATGTTCAAGAGAGTCAAACCCATTATACTTCATTATGAAAATATACAATATTGTTAAAGAAAATAAACTCATTTCTCAAAATGTTCCTGTAATATTTCAAGATAAATGTGTATGGCATTTATTGATGTTTTGAGCTTTCGAGTCATGGTTGATGGTAATTCACGAAGTGAAGGATTGTTGTTAAATTATGGGTTCGTTCCATTATCCATTATTACTGCCAATCATATCCACACTAATTACTGAAACTCACAATCAGATGAAACTCATAACTCGAATCCATTTGATGTTGCTTATCTTAAAAAGAGCAAGATTGTCATTGTGCCATTTGTGGTTAGCATGTTCCATGTTGAAGGGTTATTGTCGATTTGCCATGATTTTTATTATGCTCACAAATAGTCATATCGTGTTTGTTTGATCTATTTGGGGATAAAAATCATGTCAAGAAACAAAATTCATTGTTCTTTTTAGTAGTCAACAAATACCTAATAAGGGTTTTTGGTTCCATATTACCATTCTAAGTTGGTTCTGAATAAAGTTTTCTTTTTTTTCTTGTTTATAGAATTTCATCGTATTGCTAGAAACTTCAACCAATGAAATCAGTCCGTACAACAACTAGCTCCAAGTTAGAAGTAAATTGACAGGTGTCTTAAGTGGACTGATTTCCGTTGGGGCCTTAATTGGCTTTCAAGAAGGTTCTAGCATCCTCAAAAGAAATTGTAAGGTAGTTCAACCTCTTCCCCACAACTTAGGTAAAAAAATCAATATTTTTTGTGCTGTAATAGTTGAGAATCAGTGTCAACTCTCTACTATGAAAGCTTCGTGATTTGGAGTTAAGATTGTCCCATTTATTGAAACGATACTGCAGAAATTCATTATCTACAGGTCACCCTCTATGAATCCTGTTGGGGTCTCTCTGCATTATTGAATTTAATTTTGAAAATATTGTTTTTCTATCATCTTTTTTTATAAAACAAATTTCAATTTATTTTACCAAGAATGGCATTTATTCTCCCATTGTAATTGACAGAGACTTGGTACCAGTTCTAATTCCTCGTCCAACAACGCTGTAAATTTTCCCATATGGGTTGAAGGTCATGTTTTTTACAGATATACTTTCCTTTGACTTCCTTGATAAACTCGTTTAGCTTGTTGTCTGTACTATAACATCATTATCAGGTTTGGCCATAGATAGAAGAAACTCAAGATCTTTCCCAACGTAGTTTTCTTCTTTCTCTACGATAGGTGTTTGTAGTTTTGTACTGCTTTCTTTAATAGGGACATAGCTACGTCTTGAGTTTGAACAACTCTGGTTACTGAAAGTTTAAAATACTTTTTACCTGGAACATTAGCTATTAACTTATCCTTAACAAGTAATGTGTATCAGGTTCATTGGCTCTACATGGACTAATATATAAAATATTTGAATTAAACAATGCCCTATACATGATCGAATTCAATTTTGTTTACAAACCAAACTTTTGATAGTGCTTCTTCTCATTGCTCGTCTTCAAATTATTAATTGCTTGGTAAAATTTTATTATAAGAATTTACCTCAGTTAACTAAAACTATGAAACTATGAATTTAGAAACAAAAAATCCTTATAGCTTTTAGAAAAGTTTTTACAAAAAAATGAAATGAACTTCTTCAACTATCAATTTTTCCAAACTACAAACATTGAACTTGAATATATAAAACCTTGAAATGCATAAAAATTCAAAATGAATCTTCATATGAATTGTCATGTTTGGAGTTTCTTATTTAACTTTGCTCCTCTTTATTCCTTCAACAAACCAGTTTATATTCTTAATGTAAATTAAGATTTGAAACAAGCTTCAATTCCACACGACATTGCCTATGTCCACCTGGTGGCTCTTGTTTTATTTAGTTAATGTATTACTAAATTGTGTAGTATTTTATTTAGTTAATGTATTACTGTATTGTGAATGAGTTTTATGGTGTTTTCAACTTGTATTATAGTTTATTGTTTATGTTAATTATTTATGTTCAGTTAAAATAAAGCTTAAATGATATCACATTTTTTTTTACTTTAATGCACGTTCAGAAATCTGTGTAATCTGTGTAGATTCAACTAGTTTTTCAACTTCCTCATTAATGTTTTCACTATGTGTATTTTAAACTTTTGTTCATTGTAAAGTAACATTTGCTTTGAACAAAATAAGTTTTATTTAATAAATTTAAATTAATTTAATAATAAAAAGATATTGATTATAAAGTAACATTTGCTTTGAACAAAATAAGCTTTATGTAATAAATTTAGATTAATTTAACAATAAAAAGATGTGGGAAGTATCATATCCTTAATAAATCTTTGCTCATTTTATTAAAATACAACATGTTAAACTAGACAATTTCCTATGTTTTCTCTCTGATAGCTAGAAGAGGATTCATTATGAACTAATCAATGATGAGGTTCACACTATCCTACCGCCATAGGGACTAGGCCAATAGTGAATGAGTCATCAGGTACTATCTCTAATGGGACTGGACCTGAATCCTCCTTCTCCATCCCATTCAAAACCGAGCCAGTTTGAAAGCCATCAGTTGGAAGATGGGGTTTACTAAGTGGGAATTCTATCTCAGTAACCAAAATAAGAGCAAGGTTGTAGATAGGAAGAATTGTAGCTGACACTTTGCTGTTCGGCCTTTTTCCCTGGGGGCTCTCAATTACACTTCCCTCTCAAAATTATTTGTGAAAAAACATTGCACCTCCAATTTAAAAGCCTCTTTCCCACAACAGGTATATATGAACAAACTCTGTAGACAATTCATGGGTCCATATCATTTTATTTTCAAGTAAAGAATTAGTTCCACAATTTTACCAAAATCCAGTTTTCCTTTGAATTATTGTCAATCCCATCGATGTATCTACGAGTGCAAATGATGATTTTTTTCGCTGAAACATTTCCGTCTTTTGACGGATTTTCTGCCATAGCCTATAATTCAAGTTCGCACGTTTTTACTGTAACTAACTTAGTACATTAATAATAGGCCTTCATTAGACATGGCCCACCCAGATCACGTGTCGATTCCCATAAACAACTCTCCGATCTGCAAAACTGCATGAAATTCTGAAAGGGCTAAGGAAAAAAATCAAGAATCTTCGGATTCAAAGCTTTCATTATCGCCTTCCCCTTTGAAGTCACTGACCGCAGAAAAATCCGGGTGAAGGCCGTCCATGAGTTCGCCATTGCTGAGAATCCGCTCTTCTGCGATCGGCAGCAGCTTTTTGGAAGAAGGCCGCCGTCTCCCCACGAATTCTTTCCGGGAAGGAGAGATTTCCATCCACTTCCCTTTAGTCGCAGTTGCCGTGGTCTTGGGAAACGCCATTACCAGAGATCCTCCTGTGTGGAGAATGCAAATTTGAAATGAAACCCTAACTTTCTTTCACAAAACCCCAACGAATCTCCTTTGCTAGCTGCAGTTCAGGTCCAGAATATAGAGAGCGTTAAATAATAGAAAAATCTTGCCAAGCACGCCAATTATTTAGAAAAATCTTGCAAAGCACGCCAATGTAATTTGCTTGGCAAGATTTCCAGGAGTGCGTACGTTGATTTGTGTGGTGGATCGCGAGAAAATTTGTTTGTTCGTTGAACCACTCTGTCCATCGCCTATTCGAAGGTTCTCATGGTATATTCAAAGAAAAGGTCGACGAGGACAAATAATCTTGTATTCGAACTAGATATTATTTTCAATTTTAATACTAGCAATTGCTTCAAAAGGTGTAAAATAACATCGAAGAAAAAAAAAATATATATTTTAATTTAACTTATGTAATGTTGATATTCTCTTTTTGCTAGTACGTTACTATAACATAATTCTTACTCCATTTCAAGTTAACATAATCGTATAATTGTGAAATTTTGGTAGAGACATAGCTATATCCTATGATTAAAAATATACTTGATCATTATAATTAGCATTTTTTTGTGTAATGTCATACACAATACACAATTTGGTGGTTTATTTTCTAAACATAACACAAAATCTTCAAGAGAAAATTCCTTATACCACAAAAATCGTGAATAGCATTTTCTTCGAGGTTTTTCCCTCCTTAGGGATGTTGTATCTTCCTTTTTATCATTTCCTCATCCAAGATTTTCTCTTCCTTTATAATAAGTGTCCTTACAATGACTTGGGACTAATTTTTTTAATGGTGTTGTACTCTAAGAAATATAGCTTTCCAAAGACCGTTCACAATAAGTTAGTCACCCTTAATAATTTGTCAATGTGCAATATGCATGGATGTTTTTGTTTTATACAAACAAGATCATTAAACAAATGATATCTCACTATCACTCAAAAAATTATGGGTGATGCATATAATTGTCATAAATTTAAGAGAGGGCTCACTTCCCAAACTTTTACAGTGTGATCAATCTATTTTTAGATGAGTTTTTTCTTCTTCTTTGAACCTCTTAAAATTAGTCTTCTTTCATCATGTGCTTATTGTACTTTACAACTTATTACATCTCAAAATTTATTTGAATGAAAATTGATATATACACACACACATACACCTTCTACTTTATCATTTATAAAAATTTCGCTTCCCCTCCAAATTGAAAGTGAAATCTTCAAATCGTTTTTATTTTGTTAATACAAATAAAAGATGATATTATTTGTGTTGACAAAAGTTGATAATTTGGTTAATTTTAAAATACAAAATATAGAATATATATCTTTTGTATTAATAAATAGTTGTAATTTAGTGAGTGAAAGAATACTAAATATAAATTATTTTGAAACTAAAATATAGTAGAAGCAAAGTTTAAAATTAGATTTATGATTAGAAAATAATTTTTGTAAAGGAATTTTTGAAAGTTTTGAAAATATATATCTTTAAAAGGCCTCTTAAAATAAGATTTAATTTGATTTGAATAATAAGCATGTGGTCTATCCACAAGTGAGGTGATTAAGCTTGTATTAACATGGAGGTTCAAATTCGTGAGTGGTTTACAGAGGTATGGATTTATTGGATAAGGTTGCACAAATTGTGACGACAATCTTAGCATGCCATATAGTCTCTTTTATTGAACCAATACACACAAGTATTTAGCTTAAAATATTAATTAATGCTAATTTTTAATTGAGATGCAATCTTGTGTCACCACAAATTTGAAGCAAACAAAACTCAAAGGTAAACCTTCCACTACAATACACTAAACTCCAATTTTCAACCAAGTAGACTTTAATTACTATTGAAAATATCTATTTACCAGAGGTCCAACACAAAAGACTTGCACTTTTATTAGGTTTTCCTATTAAAGAAATCTAGAAATAAAATTATTCTTTTAAATGGCCATATTACAAGTAAAAAATATATTAAATACTTTGAAAAGACCTTGTCACATATATATAATTATTTCATAAAAATATTTTGCTACATAAATTTATTAACATTTTTCATCAATAACACCAACCATCATTATATTTAGATTTAGTTTTCAATATTATTAATTACTAACCATAATAAGATTTTCCACATGCATTATCTTATTCCAATTCTTAAATAAAAATTCACAAAAAATTAATATATTAAGATTCTTAAAAAAAAAAAATAATTAAATTCAAACAAATATTTTTTTAAAAGTTTTTATAAAATATCAATTCGTATATCAAATGGTTACTCTTTTCTTCACTAATTCCTCGATATAGAAAACCGAAGATATAGAAAACCGAAGACATCTATTTTTTCATCTGATTAAAGAAATAAATAGGTTATTTTCATCTTTTTATAAAATATAAAATTTATAATGTATCAATTTAAAGAAATGCATAACTTCTTCCGATCTTTTTATGAATTATAAAATATCAATTCTATTTCCTATATTTTTCTATACTAAGTATCTTAATAGAGGTTAACCAATAAATCAATTATTTCTTGAAAGTGTTGTGACCTAGTTCCTAATATAATTTAATTTTATAGTACATTGGTAATTGTATAAATGATCTTAAAAATGGAAATTCATAAATTACATAAATTAATTCATATACATATAATTCAGACTAGGAAGTTTCAATATTAATTCCTATATATATATATACACATTATTTAATTAAAAAATACATTTTAAATTTTTTTTACATGTTTTAATATTATTTTATATGCACATTAATTTAATTTAAAAAAAAACATTTGTTCAATTGAAATTTGAAAATTAAAAATTTATTCAACTATTTATTATTTGTTTCATAAATATTAAGAAAATAGATGGCCATTATAAATTAACTTATATGAAGTTTTACAAATTTAAAAGACATAAAATTATGTTTTTTATTAATTAATTTTTTTAAGACAAATGTGAAAAAATGTGACAGTGTAAAAGATTTAATTAGTTTCAACATGGATAAAAATGAATATTTTTATATGCTTGAAATACTCTTTTAAGAAAATGATATAAATCATAATATTAATTTGTAATAAGATTATTTTTTAGAAATATATTAATGTATTAATTATTTATAACAAAGGGTTAAAATAATTATTAACATGTTTCAAAGTTTAGTAATACTTGGTAGGAAAAGGAAAATGATATTACAATTTAAAAGTACTAAAAGACATTAAATAACAAATAAAATTAAAAATGAGAGTTCTATCCACGTAAATATATTAATAAAACTTATTTCATTTTAATAGTTTTAATTTCCTTTCATTAATTTTAAGATTATCACCTAATACAATGAATATTAACTGGAGTCAAAAGAACATTAATTAATAGTTTATAAGACATTAGGTATTCTAATATTTGACAAACTGTGAAATTTTTTGCATTTAATTTTATTATGGAAAAAAATCCATAATTAAATATTCTTAAATAGAGAAACATAAGATCTAAAACATCCCAAAAATAAGTCCATGGAGCCTAGAATAAAGGGTGGATGTGTGTACTCTTAAGGCATTCTTTTCTTAAGGTTATTAATTCAAAAGTACAAACCTTACAAAAAAAACTCCCCCAAAATAAAATATCTTAATTGATAAATACAAATAACTACATAACATATAATCATTAAATTTTATGTCTTTTGTCTCCCATTTACTTAACCACAAACTACATAATATAATTATAAACTTATTATTTAAAGTAAATTCTTCTAAAATAATATATATAATAATAAATCATTGGATAATATATATAATAAATTATATAATTAATAGTAAATTTGAAATATAAAATTAAGTATAATTAGTACTTTAAAATTTAAATTATATATAAAACTGAAAATTTCAGAAACATAAAATAAATTCCAAATAAAATACTCTTTAACAAATTAATCTTTAAGTAAAAAACATAAAATAAATTGCAAAATAAAACACTATTTAACAAACTAACCCAGCTAGATACATAAAATAGATTACCTAATATAATACAAAGCTTTGATAAGTTTTTCATCTCTTTAAAACACAACATTTGGCTACTCTTCTCCATGAAATTACATTGAATATTGCCATTTTTCCACAAAATTAGCTACATTATGGTTTTAGTTTTGTGAAATAATTACACTTGCTTTTTTGTGAAACAATTTTACCATAGAATTAACATTTTATGAAAAAAAAAGATATGCATTGATATTTACTCTTTGACTTAGGTTTACATCCATATCATCTCCTTAATTTGGTATTTGGGATCTGTCATCCCAATTTTTTACAATAATTATCGGTAAAAAATGACCAACATCCTAAGTTGCTCATTCAAAGGTTATTCCAAACTCACCTCACCTAAACATGAGAATGCCAATAAAAAGAAAAGATTACATTAAAATAAACTACAATAAAGGTTTTTTTTTCATATATGTGGGTGGGTCATATGTATATCTAAGATAGAAAATAAAACAAAAATATTAGAACTAAACGCAACTTCAACAAATAAGTTTAAGCAAAAAAATGAAAAATGTTGTTTGTCTCTTGATAATAAATAAAGCACTGCAAAATGAGTATCAA
Organism: Pseudotsuga menziesii; assembly: GCA_001517045.1. Lineage (NCBI taxonomy): Eukaryota > Viridiplantae > Streptophyta > Pinopsida > Pinales > Pinaceae > Pseudotsuga > Pseudotsuga menziesii. The sequence goes on from LPNX011081205.1 coordinate 119,818, forward strand.
GGGATGATAATTTATTACTTAAAAAAACATGCTTCAGTTTTTCATTCCATAAAAATGAATTGTTTTAAAAAAACACATGCTGTAATATTTATTGTATCCACACATACTAGAGTATTGTGTAGTGAAAAGAGATTCCCGTTAAAAATACTCATTTGGAAACGACGTTCCTCTTCTCCAATTTTTTACCGTGGTCATATATATGCTAAGCCCTAACCGCTTAAACATTTCAGCGAATTCCAAAGGAAAAAGTTCAGTTTGCTCTTCATCTTCGAATCCTTAGGTACCACGGATATTCAACCATGCCCTTTGGAGAAAGATCTGTTCAAGTCAATTCCATGTGATTGGTCATCATGATATCCTGAAAATGCGGAATCGCTGATTTTTTTTTTGTTGATACTGGATCTTATTGAGAGTGAATTATAGCTGTCCAAGTGAATATCCGTCATAGAGATGTCCTAAGATGTTTTCCTTTGAAAAAATAATAATAGTAATGCAAAATTAATTAATGGTGATGTGGTCCATTCAATTCTGCTAAATTTTTATTTGCTCTGCAAGTATATCAACCAGAATCTATCTATTTAGTGAAAGCATTATCTTGGTTTTAATCAATGTAAGAATAAATGCTGGTGGTCGATTATTGCGTGGAGAATATATGGAACACTCATTTGAGGAAACGTCTGGAGCCGCAGAGTGATGGATCGATGCATTCCTCTTCTTCTAATGTGCCCAAATTTCCGGCGTTAAGTTTTTCCAAGTCACTTGCGATGCAGAACTCTCATTTAGATCATGATTTTCGACTCCTTTCTAGTTATTCACCTAACGATTATGGTTGAATGGAGAGAACGGAGAATAATTGTGTCCAAGCCTGGGAGTAGGGGCTCAAATAGAACATTCTGAATCGCCACATACATTAAGTTTATGTAAGTATTCAAGCATGAATCCACACAAGCGATAGATACATAGAAGGACTGTATACAGATGTTATTAAGCATCAAGATCAACTTGCTTATATAATTGCCGCCATGGCTCTGCCAGAAGCCAGAAATCTTTGTGCCACCTGCTGGTGATCACGTAGTCGCCGATACCGCTGCTCTTCTTCCTCACGGCCAATGCCAGGCATTCCGCGTTCTCAATGCAATACTTTATCAGCTCCTCCTTCTTGTTCCGCAAAAACCTGCAAAACTATTTTGTGCAGAAACCATCGATCCCAAAATATCATCACATGGATTCATAAATTTTCATACATAGCTTCGCAATAAGGAGGGTTTTCTCTGACCGAGTATAAGGATCAAAGCTTGCAGTTTCTTGGCCTGGGACACAATTGTACTGCCCTTTTCTCCTTTCATTACCACCACTTCCACTTCCACCTGCAGATTGTACAAAACCAGATTTGAAATTACAAAGCCATTCCCATGGCCAACGAAAATATATGCAAGAGCATCCTAATTCACAAATTTTTTTTCTAATTCACCATATAAAATTCACAATATAAAATGTAAGAGCATCCTATCCTGAAAATCAAACTCCCACAGGACAAAAACTCAATCAACAAGACACAGATCAAGAATCAAGATTCAAGAATCAAGAATCAAGATCATTGTTACTGTTACCTCTGGCCTGCTTGATCTGCAGAGCGCCCGCATTGAGTTGACAAGATCACATCCCTGGGCATAAAGGCGCCTGCTGAGGTCCGACTTGCATTTAGAAGTGGTTTGACAGGAATCGAAAACATGAAGCAAGGCGAGCGTATCGACGCTGTTGAGAAGGTGGTAGAGAGCCCATAATGTGGCGATCTTGGACTCCCGAGAGCCATCAACAACCACCATCACTTTCTTCCTCGTTATATCATCGAGTCCATTAATGACGGTTACCTGTGGTGAGTCGTCCCAATCCCAGCCCCATTTGCAGTCCCATTCATGGGTCAGAGTAGTTTCTTCTGTCACGCATGACTTGGGAACTCTCTTCCTCCAGGTTCTTGAAATACTGCTACTGCACGAATCTCTTCTTCTCAGTTGTCTCAGAACGGAGCTGCCGTCCCGCATTCTCTCTTCATAGTTGTTTGGAACGATGTAGATCATAGGGATCCACAAGCTATTATAAGTAAATATACGTGGCAAACGTTGGTTCGACGATTCAAATAACACGCGGCAACAAATAATTCGCCGAAGGGACGACCGTTTTTCTCCACGGTGGCGGTGGCGAAAAACGGACCTGGGAGAAGAACGTCTTCGACATAATTAAATGAGATATGGACCATAAAATTAATTAATGTGCCATTTAATACATGTGGACCTACTAGGTAGATCAACATAAGTGTTTTTTATTGTTTCAATAAAATTATTTATTTAACTTTTCATAAGCGATAGAATTTGATGGCCAAAATAGAGTTTAAAATTTTGGTTTAACGTTATGCGGAAAGACTAATAAAATTTCTAAAAAACCAATTTTGAATAGTAATAAAATTTCTAAATTATTATTATATTACTATCATTTTTTAAATAATTAATAGTATTAATATATTTATCATATAACATTATATTTCTTAAAATTTAAATTACAAATCATACATTCACTAAAAAAGTAAAAACATCTATTAAATTAGAATCATTTTGTTGTTTCTCTATTTGCAAGTTGCATTGATCTTTCACAAAACATAAAAACTCATATAACTCAATGATTTTTCCATTATTGCAATGAGCATCTACACTCTACAAATTTCAGTCCTTAATGTTCATTGATTACATTAACACCTTTGAAAGTTGGAAGGTGGGACTCATGGGAGTTAGAGGACCTTGGAAACCGAATTTGAGAGTTATTTACATTAATGCATTATATTTTTGACATTATACTTACTAATGCCCTAATGCACTTTATTTTTGGCATCATATTTATTGATTTGTTTGGATTGAAGGATTTACTTGAAATCTATGATTTTGGGATTGTGTTTATTGATTTGTTTAGATTCATAGATTTATTTGAAATCTATGATTTTGAAGAATTGTTATAGAGTATGTATGTGTATTTTTTAATCATTTTAAATAACATCAATAATGTATGTGTGACGTTTGTCCCATAATTTCGGTAATTATATAGATTCAAATTCAAATAGTATTATTTAATTCTTGAGAACTCCCATTGAAATTGTAACATTTCCAAACATTCAAAAAAAAAGAAGATTAAAGGTCTAACTGCAATGCATAATATAATAACATCATACTAAATCATTCTTATGTCATTTAAACTGAGTTATCTCTTGATCTAATGATCTTAACTTCTTAGTTGCAACAACCTGTTGCAGCTGCAACCTTTTTTTCCCAAAATCTTAAGTTTTGGGGCCCTCCTTTTGATTTGCTTCTATTAGATCTAACCTAGGATTTTTTGGTTTCCCTAAATCTGTCCTGGAAGTTCAGATTTTTTGCTTAAAGCTTGATCCTTTTCATCGCAAGATTAGTTGGCTATCCTTCCGATATAGGAAGCATAGTCAATTGTCTTCCCGACGTTGCAGAAGTTGAAAGGTTTACCCTGCCGGCAATACTTCATACGCCCTAGTCGATACGTTGAAGCCGCGGTTTCTTTTTGTCTTCGTTTGTTTTTCGAGCTTAATACTTAGCGTTTTTGGTTGCCGATGACTTTTTATCGCTATCGGAATGGTCTACGATAATGAACCAGAGTACTAGTCCTTTTGTTGTCGACGTTGCAGGAGGAAAGGGATGAACATTCTGAAAGTTAGTTGTTTCCTCGCCGATGCCTTAGAACTTAGATGTTCCGAGCTACGATACCTTTTTAAAAATGTGGAGTCATGATAATACATTTTACGCTGCCGACACTGCTGAGGATGTTTGGTTTTGAAGTTCTGAGAGTTAGTTTTTTCCTCGCCGAGGCCTTAGAGTTAGGTGTTCTGATCTCTGACACACGTTAGAATATAAAGTCGTGATAATAGTGCTTGACGCTTTCGACACTGCAGAAGATGTTCAGTCTTGAGGTTCCGCATGTAGTGCTTAGTGGTGTCGATGCCGACAGACTTAAAAGTTATCGCGGGTCCGTAGTTGGTTTTGCGTTCGTCGTTGCGGCTGTTGTCCGAACTATCTTTTCGATGGTTAGAGGTTTTGATCATTGATAAGTTTAACTGCCAATAGGGTTTATCCCACCAACATTTTCCGTCGAAGGTTCTATATATATGAGGGGAGCGTTATTTTATTATTTATCGATATTGTAACTTGCCATTTGCTCCAGTCTTTGTCGCTTGCACTGTTTCATGTGTTGAGCTGTCCGAACTCGATTCTCTAGCGTTTCCACCGTGAAGATTTTGGTCATCTCGTCGACTACACTGCTGTTTTCCAGGTAGGTGAACCACGGCCTTGTTGTTTGGTTTTTTATTGGTCGATTTGGAACCATTGGTTTTCTTACTTTGGTTAGGTTTTCCGTTAGTTAGGTTTCTCCGCATAAAGAGATATTGTATTTGCGGTGTGCATGATGTTTTATTTGAGGGTGAATAGTTAGCTTTTTACAGTTTTCTTTAACAGGAGGATTTTGAGACTGCATGATTGTTGAGCCGTTATGGATGCTTTTGCTCCAGTGCGAAATATTAGGGCACGGTGCAGACAAGCGTTTTGCTGTCTGCACCCATTAGAGGAATTTTGGGGTCTAAAATGGGCCTCCTAAGGAAAATAATAAAATAATAGTTAAAATAATAAAATAATATTGATTAATTTTGGAGGA
>LPNX011081220.1:0-77052 GCA_001517045.1 Pseudotsuga menziesii
TAAAACGTACCAAGATGCAATTGCAAAACATTTATTCCAGACACATGCAAGCACACTGATCTTTTTTGACTCCATTATTAAGGCACTGGTCTTTTCTGTTTCACATTTATATTGTGTATCAATCTTGTGCTTTCGTGTGTATCTTTGTATCTTGTCATCTTGATTGTTTATAGTTAAAGTTTTCAAACTCCTAAAATAACTGATTCAATACAACATCATTACACTAAGAAATCATCCTTAGTAACTTAATAGGGTCTACCCCCCTTGGCTTCGTTAGGAGTTGAGCCTAAACGGAGGAGTCAAGAACAAGGTGACAGCCTTGACTCGAGACTTGCCCCCAAGGACACACCAAGTGGCTTGAAGATTTTTGCCACGTGATCCAGGTGTGTGAAAAGGCGGCAACACTTTTTGGCGCCGTTTCCGGGGATAAATCTTTTTATTCCCGAGTACGACTTAGATTAACTTTTTTCTAAACAACTAAAAAGATAAAAAACTTTTGATTGATCTAGTCTTTAAAAAACATTAAAATTAAAACTCGATCCATCTGGCGACTCCACTGTCTAACATCCCTTCAAGAATTTCTACCTGAAGAAACCGCCGACAATTATTCAATCCTCTCCCCGATCCTGAAAGGTTTATTAGGGAAAGATTGAATAGGCAGACTTATCGTAGAAACCTTGAAGATTTAGGAGACCAATCCCTCGCAGATATCCATAACATATTTGTANAAGACACATGAGTAAAATTTGTCGAGTATGTCTAGAAGGAGTTTTACCCGCCCAAGTATCTTGAAGAACAGTATAATAAGTGGAAACAATTAAGGAAGTGGAAAGACCAATATGTGTAGAGTTATACCGATGAGTTTTATTGACTCATTTCTAGACTTGTCATCCAAGAAGAAGATAAATTGTTTGTTCTAAATTACATCAGCATTTTATCCCCATACATTCAGCAAGAGATGGATTTTTTGACTGTTAGTACCCTCGCGGATGCATTTCATTACGCTAGAAAGATTGAATTCAAACAAAAAGAAAAGCTTATTTCATAAACAATCCAACAGGTTTAACATTCGATAAGAATTCATCGGTTGACTCCAAAAATTCAAAGAACTCTTCTCAATCAACTCCACCAATGCCTCATCATTAAAAGAAGAGCTTTCAGAAACACGGGAGGGAACGAAACAAACAAGATCCTACTAGGAAATGGTTTTATTATCACAATTAAGCATGGCATGATACATCATAATGCAAATCTAAGAAGACATTTTTGGAAATTGTCAAAATTTGACTTGTCTGACAGAACCCTGGTAGAATATGATCCAGATGGAGCAACCCTCTTGGATTTGACCTCGACCACTCTGACAGACTCGAATTTAATCAACGAGGAGGAACAAGAACTCTTGTCCCCTACATGGATATGGTTTCATACAAATCCATTACATTTGATTGGGGATAATGGTAGGGATAAGAACTTCATTTCTGAATATCTTGTGAAGAAATAAGGTCTTGTTACCACTCCACATCTACATCCTTACAATATCGGTTGGATGAGCGATGGACAGGAATTAAGAATCACAAGCCAATGCAAACTCACCTACTTCATTAAGAATTTTGAAGATGAATTACGATGTGATGTGGCACCTCTTTCCATTGTGTAAATTGAAACCAAGAGATAGATCAATTACACTCACAAAATTGCTAATCAAACATGCAAAGTTCACACAAAACGAGACTGCAATTGGAGCATAAATTAAACCTATATTGAATAAGTGTACATAAGACAAACATATGAAGTAATAGGCTTCTCAAATATATAATTAAATGAGATATTCAAAAGCACTAGGTTTCTATTCAAATTGGTCAAAAAGAAGGCTTACTAAATCAAGTCAAATCCCCCATAGGTGCAAAAAGGACTTTCCAAATCCATGAATATCCTCACGAACTAGATAAATAAAGTGGGAAAGATAATAAGTGGTGGAAATACAACTCATTCATGATTTTTTTTGGAGAAAAGGAAGGAGGAGGATGTGGTCAAAAAACAAGGCAAGTTCCCCTAGACTAGCTTTTCCTTTATGCCTTAAAATTGTTGTAAAGCAAGGCAGCTTTCAGAAAAAGTAGATATGTGCTTTAAGGAACCAGGAATAAAGTATACATGCTAAATATGTTTTCAAGATAATTCCAAAGCACTTCATGACCCATTTTATCAAGTATTGACTTCTAGGAACATGTAGAAGTCAACTAGCATAAAGAGGGAATCTAGGAATAAAACAAAAATGATATAATTAATGTAAAATATGGGTAACTATGGGTTGATTATTATAACACCCCCCCTTAGGCATGAATTTCTGAGTAAATATCAGAAAATTATAGGGCCTATCAACAAGGATTAGCCACCCTTTTACATACTGCATGTCCATACAACCAAGGAAATAGGCAAAAACCAAGTGGAAAAATCCTCCCTTAAACATGGACAGGAAACAAAATTTTGGAAATATTGTTATCAATCATTCTTCACCACATGATCAGAAATCCCCAACAATGATTTGAGATTACTGAAGGTCTTCTCACAAAATACTTTTGTGAATATATCTGCTACTTGTTCTAAAGATGCGCAGTAGAGTAGAGCAATGGTACCATCATGCACACGCTCCCTGATATAGTGCATATGGATCTCAATGTGCTTGGTTCTTTGTCTTTGAAATGGATCAGTGGATATTTGAATGGTGCTTTAATTTTCACAATAGATGTCTATTGAAAACTCTGATTCGAAACCACATTCTCCAAGTATCCCCTCCAACCATAAATATTGAGTAGCTGCATTTACAACTCCTCTATACTTTGTCTATGTAGATGAGAGTGCTATGGTACTCTGCTTCTTACATGACTAGATGATTGGTCCTTTTTTAAGAATGAACACATATCCTAAGGTAGACTTTCGATCTATGTTGTCACCTGCCCAATCACTGTCAATAAATCCAACTAACCCTAAATCAGATTTTTCTTTGTGGAAAATCACATGACTCCTTGTTCCCCGAACAAATTTTAGGATCCTGTTGGCTGCTCTCCAATGGATCTCATGAGGCTGATCCATTTATCTTGAAACCACACTAACTGCATAATATAATTCAGTTCGAGTATGTGTAATATAAATCAAACACCCAATCAATTGCCTATATAGTGTATTATTTACCATAGTAGAAGAACCTACTTCTTCAAGCTTAACTCTTGAAAGGAATGGATTCTTGCTTGGATTGAAATATTTCATGCTGAAATTGGTGAGAAAATATGAAGCATACTTTGACTGATGAATCTTTATTCCATGTTGGGATTCAACAATTTCGAGACCCAAGAATTAGGTCAACAATCCCAAATCTGTCATAGAAAAGGCATGGTTCATTGCATCCTTCAAGGAGGAAATCTCTTTCTCTGTACTTCCTGTAATCATAGGTAATCCACATAGAGAACAATAATCATTAAAGAACCATGAATCAGCTTCAAATGGACATTAGGATCATACTTGCATCGAACAAAACTCAGTGACAATAGAAAGCCATCAATCTTGGCATACCAAGCCCTGCAGGCTTACTTGAGCCCATACAATGATTTATTTAACCTACACAATAAACATGGATTATATACAAAAACTTCTGGTTGTTGCATTTAATTCTATTCATTCATATCTCCATTCATAAAGGAACACTTTACATCCATGTGATGTACCTCCCATTTCTTTGAAGCTACAATGGTTAGAGAAAGCCTTATGGAGTCCATCTTTTCCACTGGTGCAAAGGTATCATTGTAATCAATAACATGTACCTGAGAGTATCCCTTGGATACAAATCTTGTCTTATATTTCAAAGGTGAACCATCAGCAGCAAACTTAGTTTTAAAGACCCACTTACACTTCACTAGCTTTCTCCCTGAGGGGAGATCAACTAGTTCTCGTGTGTTGTTCTTCTGGAGCGAGCTAAATTATTATTTCATGGTTGTTTTCCATCTTGTATCATGTGTTGCATCTTCATATATTTGTGGATCATAATCTATCATCAAATAACACTTTTCAACAAAGAGTGGAAATTTCACACAAAGGGCACTCTCAAATTGAGATCTAGTCCTCCTAGTGTCATTAGGATTTCTAGCTAGTTCCCCAACTGCATGAATGGTCCTTGATGCCCACTTTGGTCTTGTAGGGATGTTAGTATCAGCAATTAATTCATCATTATCAAACATATCAGAATCAGCAAACTCATTATTCTCTTCACTTACAATCAATGGCTGTGGTGGTGAAGAGGACTCTCCAACTTCAACTGTTGCTAAAGGTTCTTCTTCGAACTGAACACTTCTTTCAATGAAATATTTGTTAGTGCTCAAGTTAATCAGTTTGTACCCTTTTGAATATTCAAAATACCCAACATATAGGCACTCTTGGCTTTGGGGTTTCCAATTCTTTCTCTTTTTAGTTGGAATTGTAACCCAAGCCTTTGAGCTAAAAATCCTAAAATGGGTCACATATGGATTGTGCCCACTCCATCATGCAAGTTTCCATCTCCTTCAGTGACCTATTCTTTCTCTCAGCAACACCATTTTGTTGTGCTGTGTAAGGAATAGAATGTTGCATATGGATACCTGCATATTTGCAATAATGGATGAACTCACACTTGACATACTCACCACCATTGTCAGATTTGAGGCTCTTGAGTTTCCTCCCAGACTGGTTTTCGACCAAGGCTCTAAAGACTTTGAAGAAGTCAAAAACTTGAGACTTATGTTTTAGGAAGTAAACCCAAAAATACCTGTAAAAGTCATCTATGAAGGTGAGTGCATATTTTTCTTGACTCGTGGACATATGAGGAAATGGACCGGCAATGTCACTGTGGATCAACTCAGGAGGTGCAGAGGTTCTCTCATGACTAGCTCTCTCATACTTGTGCTCTGGGTATTTTCCTAGGATACAACCTTGATAAAATCCCTTAGAAAACTTAATCTTTGGTAACCCTATGACCATGTCTTTGTCACTCAAATAAAAAAGATACTTGTAGTTAAGATGGCCAAATATTTCATGCCAAATCTTGCTTACTTCATTCACATGAGTAAGAAGATCAGAGGGGTTTGAGTAGGGTAGAAAATGGGAAAACTTGTATACCTTCGAAGTGTGATCAACAACACCTTTTGCTATGAATTTAGCATTCGAAATATCAGTGATTTCAACTTCAGTGGGGGCGAAGATGACTTTCTTTGGATACCTAGTGTGATTCATCTGATACACTGACAAGAGATTAGAGGAAATACCTGGAACATACAACACATTATTGAAATTACCATGGTCAAGATCAATCCTACCCTTTCCCATACCATCAGTCAGAGAGTTATCTCCCAAAACTATTGGTGGACCTTTCGACATGTGAAGAGAGGAAAATATCTCCCTTGTCGAAACCATATGTCTGGAAGCTCCAGAAACAATGATGAAACTAGGTGAGCTTGAGGTGACAACAACCAATGCATGTACTCTCTCCTTGTCTTCTGAATTTGATCCTCCTTCCCTCTTCTTTGAGAAATCAATAAGGGATATTTTGTTCTTCTCCAAGAGTTGGGTCAACATGTCAATTTGCTTTTTCATACAGGATCTATCAGGATGATAGCCCTTACTGCAGTGTGCGTACTTGCTCATTTCTCGTTTGTTCTTCTTCTTGTAGGGGTTCTTCTTGGAGCCTGAGGACTCCTATTGAGACTTTTCCTTGTCTCTCTTTTTCTTAGGTGGATTTTTAGCTTTTTCTTTCTTATTGAATCCACCTTCAAATCTCCAGTAACAAAATCTTGTTCTTTGGGAGGTTTGATGGTTCCCATCATCACCAATTTATCTTGCTCCTAAGTGATGGATTCCATGAAATCAATAAGCTTAGGCATCTTCTAGGTTTGAGCTATCAATTTAGTGGCATAGAAGGTTGAAACAAACACTGAATATTCAGGATCAATCTTTGAGAGAATGGTAAAAACTAGTTGCTCCTTCTTCTTTTCAATCCTGTGTTGTTTTAACTGCAAAACAAGGGCCTTAAACTTGGTAAAATAAAGTTGCGATGATTAGAAGCTACTAAGACTCAAGGAGATCAATTAATTCTTGATTTGATGTCCTCTCATATCATCTGTGTTTCCAAAAATCTCTTCAATATTCTCCCACACCTCATTAGGAGATGTCAATGAATCAAGATGAAAGAGGAGGTCTCTTAAAATACTCAGACACAAGAGAGCATAGGCATCATGCCTCCTGTAGTTCCATTTGATTTTCTCTGCAACTACATTGGGATCTACCTCAGTAGCCATGGTAACCCTATGGAGACCTTTCTCTCTCAACAATTTCTCCATCTCAGCTTTCAATTCGAAGAAATTGAATGGAGTCAAGATCATCCTTTGAGATTGGTCCATATCTCAACTCATGTGCCCTTCAATTAGCAGAATGCACTCCCATTTAGTGATGTCGAACCTGCAATAACAATTTGGAAGGAAATAAATTGATATACAAAGGTTATGATACCATGTGGAAATTGAACCCAAGAGATAGATCAATTACACTCACAAAATTGCTAATCAAACATGCAAAATTCACACAAAAGGAGACTGAAATAAGTGTACATAATCCAACCATATGAAGTAATAGGCTGCTGAAATATATAATTACATGAGAGATTCAAAATCACTAGTTTTCTATTCGAATTGGTCAAAAGGCATGCTTACTAAATTAGGTCAAATCCCCCATAGGTGCAAAAAGGAGTTTCCAAATCCATGAATATCCTCACGAATTAGCTAAAGCAAGTGGGAAAGATAATAAGTCATGGAAATACAACTAATTCATGCTTATTTTTGGATAAAGGGAAGGAGGATGATGTGGTGAAAAAACAAGGCAAGTTCCCCTATACTAGCTTTTCCTTTATGCCTTACAACTACTGTAAAGGAAGGTAGCTTTCATAAAAAGTAGATATGCACTTTAAGGAAATAGGAATAAAGAAGACATGCTAAATATGTTTCCAAGATGATTCCAAAGTGCTCCATGACCCATTTTAGAAATTGTTGACTTCTAGGAACACGTAGAAGTCAACTAGCATAGAGAGGGAATCTAGGAATAAGACAAAAATGATTCAATTAATGTCAAATATGGGTAAATATGGGTTGATTATTCTAAAATCTGCAGTCAATGCCTTGTTTTGGAAACCATACTTGTGGGATCGACATGTTACATTTCAGTCATGACCTCAAAAGGTGATTGCCAAAATTTGGAAACAATGATATGACATACCAGAGTGACAACCCGCATCAACGGTTTCTATGATATCTTCCAAAAAAACAAAGAAGATTATCAATCATGCTCAAAATTTTTCATTAATTATGATAAATTCTTAACATTCCATAAAGACTGCAACAATGAGTCGACTCACTGACCAACACAAATCTCAAAACAACAACAGATTGACAATATCCTTGAGGATTACTGCAACGTATTGCAAGAGATGAATGGAGTACCTCTACATTTCCTGGTAAAACACTCCATTGAAATTATTCATGGTTCTTCATTACCTAACGCATCTTTTTACAGAAGATCCATTCTCAAAAATGAAGATATTCATAGGAAAATACAGGATTTGATCGATAAGGGTCATATCTACCCTAGCTCTTATCCTTAGGGAATTCCATTCATCCTAGTTCCAAAGAAAGATTGTACTTGGAACATGTGCATTGAATATCAGTCTCTCAACAAAATTTCAGTAAAGAACAAGTACCCTCTTCCATGGATAGATAAACTCATTGACAATCTGAAAGGTGCTAATTTCTTTACGAAACTCAACCTCAAGTTGGGATATCATCAAATTTTGATCGAGTCCACTGATGTATGGAAAACAACTTTCAAGACCAAGGAAGGATTGTTTGAATTGTTAGTCACTCCTTTTGGCTTAACCAATCCACCTGCAACCTTCATCGGATATATGGATGACTTTCTGTGACCCTTCATCGACAAGTGTTTCATTTTTTATCTCGACGATATCTTGATTTTCAGTCGATCATGGGAAGAACATGTCAGACAACCTCGAAAAGTATTCGACACTCTCCAACAATGTCACATCCCCCAATTTTGCAAAAAAACAATTTTATATTATTTGATGTTATTTGAGGACAATATGTTAAATTTTATGCTAAGTTATAATTGATGACTCAGCAAAGTCAAGGATATTTAATGTAATTCTGAATATTTTAATTATAAATAAATAAAGGAGGAGACAACATCTTAGGAGAGCTATTAAAAGAGTGTTTACTGGTCAAATTGGAGGAGGAGACTGGGTGGAGAGCAAACTGACATGTGGCAGCATCCTCAAACCACTTCCAACTGTTGCAGGTGGCAACCTCCCTACAATTGGGGTCATGATTCCCCAAGAAAGTGGAATCAGAGCAGGTGGCTCAATTAATGAAAACTGGCCCAAAATACCTAGGCAATATTTATAAAAATTCCCATTGAAGAGAGATGGGGCTGCTCATTCTAGAGAAGTGTTCATTCAGGTGAATGAATTTACTTCAGAGAAATTCAATGGAAGGGAATTGTGGAAAGAGTTTGAGGGGATAAATGCTGAGTAATCTAGTGCAGCTTTTAAGATGAAAAATATTACTACTGAGAGCAGGGTGTTTTACTGAGTTATTGAACTAGTATATTGTTTGCTTCTCCACCAGTTCTCAGCCAAGAAGACCAGGAACGGGCTCGGGGTCCTGAGGAAGCGTTATTTGAGCGCTCTCCAATAGATTGGTAGGGAGGAACGACCTCCTAACGATGTTGTCATCTATCCTAAAAAGGTTCTACATTTTTTTTTTACTGTATTAGATAAATCAATCTGAGTTGGACTTATATGTGAATGTTACAGAGTTAGTTTGTAGAATGTTATAATCTAGCAGTCTTTTAAAATGATTGAATAAATGAACTTGATTAGAAAAGTGATATGTTAGAATAGAAATAATTTATAGTCTGTGTTTTTCCACACATGGAAATCCAGGTAGTACTTTAGCACAGGTAGAATGTTTAAGAAGATAAGAGAATGTTTGAGTAGATAAGATTGTGTATTTACAGATGGTAGAGTAATTTTATTTATGTTAAAATATTATGGAGGCTAAACAGTGTTATGATATGTTTATACTTCTCTTTTTTCACTTAGTAACTAAATGATATGCAGCAGAAAATCACATTAGAGTTACATGGATTACTTACAATTAAGTAAATAAAAAAACTACAAATCACATAGTTTATTCTCTAACAATATCAACTAAATCTAGAACTAGTATTTACTATAAACCAAATAGGGTTAAATTTCAAAGTACTTAGATTATAAGAGTAAACTAAGTTACAGAATTTATGCCATATCATTCAAAAACTCTGAGAAAATTTTACTAGACAGTTTATTAAATAAAAGCAATAAAAATATAATTAATAACTAGTATAAAACTAAATAATACCTATGTAGAAACTATTTATAATTATTAGACAGGATTATACCTGTAAATATAAAACTTTAGGGTCGAAATCCTAACCAAGTTATTTAACTATTATAAATAAAAACATCTAAGCTGCAAACCATTTACTTGGATAATAATAAATATAAACGATTAAGTTTACTATAGACTGTTACATTACTTTCTCGAAGAAAATGTACATTTACACAACACACTTGTAATAATAACTTAACCAAGTTAACAAGAAGTAGAATTTAATTATTAATAAACTGAAGAACTTAATTAGACAAGGGTTTCATTTCAGGAAAACCCTAGCTTGTATTTTTTAGAACAAGTAAGTTAATATTATAAATTACACACACTGACTAAGTACAGTCTTATATTAAGAACTTACATTATTTGTATAAACTCTTGTATTTAAAGAAAAGTAAATATTTAAATAGGATAAACATCACTAATACTATTGCAACAAGATAATATAGGTAAACAGAAACCAACACAGTTAATAAATTTAAGAATATATTTATCTAAGGGTTCTTTTACAGTGACCCTAGGGTTTTATCTGAATTTAATAAGTATAACAATATAAATTTTATTTTAAGACTAAACCTACAGTCTTCACAATTACATATGTAATAACAAAAGAAAGCCTTAATAAATATTTATCTATATTAACAGTCGAAGAAGGAAAGACTATAATTCCCTAGAGCCATAATTTACGGGTTATAAAACCAATTCATAATCGAGACATAGCTCAAAGATAAAAATAAATCTTTTAAACCAAGTATATTACTCTGTCAGGCAGAAAGGATTAAACATAACAAATTTACAACACCTAGCTCATGGCCGGTATATCCATGATTATGGCGTGAGTTTCGAAAAAAAACTAACAGTCAAGTTATTAAAACCCTCTTTTGTTGTATATCTTTTATAAGATAAGAAAAAGGAGTTACAAGTCATGACATCATGGCCGGAGCCACCCTGCTATAGGAAAGCATGTAATAAATAAAAACTAAATCTAAAAACTGAAAACCAAACAGCCAAAGTCTGGAGGAACCGAGCTTGTATTTTTCTTCCCGGCTGAAAACCCTTTCCCCTAACCATTGCCAAGAAGGGAGTTGCCACATTGTAACCGGGGCTTACCTGTAAGTCTGGTTGTCAATCCAAACTTGGAGAGGGTTTTTTCCAGCATAAGGCCGAGCTGTGACCTACAAGTGAATGAAAAAACCTTAATTAGAAACCGAGTTGTATAGTCATAACTGTAACTTAAACTTACAAACAATTGTAAAACAAATTATTACCCGAAAGCAAAGAAATTTGAAGCCACGACGGAGATAAACCAGCATAACGAACAATACAACCCTCGTGCTCACTAATGATAGAGGCAGTAGGCTCCAAATGCATACTACACTGACGACTGGAGCAGGATTAGAGACTTGGCAATGGCCGTGCAAGAAATTGACACTACAAATTACTGACAGAGAACAACTACACGCACAGTAAAACAATGCAATGCATGCAGAAGAAATCAAATGCAAACTGTGTATCTCTCCATTCTCACACTAGAGTGGCAACACATCTCTACACACATACAGAGGAGCTGGAGATGAGCAAGCGAGCCCTCATGGTTGTAGGAAACCAGACAGAGCAAAGAACAAAACCCTCGACAAGAATGAGAGCTAGGGTTGCATCGTGAGTTTTTAAGTTATGCATTGCACGATGGTAAATGTCCCACGTGCCCACCAAATTATTCCATCCACAGTGGGTCGAATGATATAGTTGTTACTGCTTGTTGGGACAACAAATTATTGCCAATAATTTAAACAAATACTATAGTGATATTATAAAATACAAAGTCAATAACATATCATTCCAATGATAAACTAGGAAGTCAAGCTAGGTTAATAAATGAGGTTTTTGTAGTATCAATAAACCTTATATTATAAACCTTGAAATCTTAGATGGTAATAAACCAAAACATATTTTGCATCAATTTCCTTGTTTCATAAGGATCTTATAATCCTTCTTAATAAAACTTTTTATGAAGAGATCTATAGTATAGTAAAAATTGTTGAACAAGAGTTGATTATAATACTACTGACCATTTATTGTTATAGACATAAACGATGCCTATCTATGCTGTTAGAACTAGTTTAAGTAAACACTAGTGGATAAGGAGCTGGTTTATAGATCATTACTTGTAAATGAAAGTAAATAATAATTACACTCTAGAATAACTCCTACTTTTAAATGTAGTCAACAGTACTAAGAGTAAGATAAATTTCTTGTAAATCCATGATCTTTTGATCTCCATAAGATACCAAAGCTCTAAGATGAACCAAACCAAGGTTAGTATAGACTTGGTAGTAAAGTATAGTAGAACTATCCAAGGACAGTATAGTATCATTTGTTATTACAAATAAATAATAGGGTGATGTAAATTCATCACTTTACTTAAGTCATGAAGAAATTTGGAAGTTAGAATCACAACTTGACGACATTTAGGTAGATGATCATTTATAAATACAATGCATTAATAAGCTGACAAACTTCCTCTATTGAATTTTAATTAAAGGTAAAGCTAAGAGTTCTATATAAGCTTATTTCTCGAAAGGCCTTAGGTCTATTTCCATACTTAAGCAGTGTTTTTAACTTTTAGAAATAACAACAGTAGAAAACTCTTATTTCAATAAAAGTGTGGATACACTAAATTATGAGCTCTATGAAGAACTGGTAAATAACGTAACGTATAGATGGAAATAAGATATATCTAAAATAGCAGTCGTTCTGATAAAAGACAATCAGTAAGGAAAAGTATTGATCTTCACGACATGAATTTTAAAGTATTGTTACAATTGAAAAACAAGTAAAAGAAATGTTACTTTACCTGGTAGTATCCTTGAATTCTATTAAGCAAACTTTTACTCTAGCAGTATATTTTTTTATGCTAAAAGAAGTATATCTATATTAACGCCTTAATAAACTCTTACTGGTTCAAAATTTACCTGTCAGCCTGTAAGATCCAGAAATACAGATAAGTTAGCTATCGCTAAGCAAGCCCCAGTTAGAAAGTAACTTCCCACCTACTTGACAAAATCAAACTATTGGTGTAGCTAGAAACAACTGAATGCAGATTATTTACATCACATATCGAAATTAAGATAGTGTTAATTTATATGTGTTTAAGTTAATCATTAGTTTGTTAACTGTTTCAGTTATCCGTTAACCTCTAGCTGTTAACAAACTGCGACTATAAACAATTTATGTTGCATCAAAAAATTTTAATTTTTGTGAAAATTTGGGGTTATGACATGTGTTATCAGAGCACAAGGTTCAAACTACTAGGCCTTGATGAATCCCAACTTGCTTTCTATGAAACAGTGAATTGAAATTATTTTGCTGATGTTATTTTCTTTTTAATGTTATTCAACAGAGAAAATTGTTTCTAAAGTTTAACAATAGGTATGAAAAGGCTGGGGGAATATGTGGAAGATGAATCTCCATTTACTGAACCAAAAAACTTACCAAGAGACCCTATACAAGAATATCTAACCACTAATTCTTCAGAACTTTTACAAACATTAAAAGACTTAAAATCTGAAATGGAATCTGTTAAACGAGAGAATGAAAGGATTCTAACAGATCCTAACAGAAAGGTTTCAAACTAAGGGTAGGGGTAAAAGAGTTGAATTGGAAGATACAAGTCATCAACATAAATATAAAAATATTAAACAGACTAAAAATGAAAGCATCTCATCTTTAGAGGTGTTTGGTGATCAACGTAATTTTCATTCCAGTAGTGAGTAGTGATGACAACCATTATACTAAAAAGAGAAAATATAAACCCTATGAGGAAATTTCTGGGGAATTTAAAAATATAAAACCACCAACATTCAATGGAGAGACTAAGAAGGGGGAGGAAGCAGAATCCTGGTTATCTGGGATGAAGAAGTACTTCCAGATTTATAACTATTCTAACCAATTAAAGGCTAGAATGGCTATCTACAATCTCTTAGAAAATGATGATATTTGGTGGCAGGACTTGAAGAGAGTGAAGGGAATAAAAGAGAAGAATGTAAATTGGAGTACCTTTAAGAGGTACTTTAAAAAGAAATCTATGTCTGAGCAGTACTATGAAGAGAGAGAAAAAGAATTCTATGAGCTTAAATTAGGATCAATGACTATGAAAGATCTAAACAACAAGTTTTTAAGTCTTCTTAGGTATGTACCATACCTTGTAGATGAAAATAAAAAGGTACAACAATTCCTCAGTTGTCTACCTTATCATATTAAGGACAGGATTGAGTAGGACAATCCAAAAACTATGGAAGAAGCTATGAGGAAAGCCAACTTCTGTTATGAACATAATCAGAAGAAAGAGAGCATGGCCAACTGAAAGGCCAAGAAGAAGAATAACCATTATGATCAAAAGAAAAAAGAATTTGTGCCCAACAGAAATTCTAAAAACAATAAGGCTAGAAATTTTGCTAACAAGAATTTCCAAGGGAATAAGAATAATTCACCAAGCAATCAGAACAATTCAAAGGGTAAAGAATCTACTAATAACCATGGTAATTACACAAAGATATTTTAGTGCAAAGAACCTATAAAGTGTTGGGAGTGTAATGGCCCACATTATGCCTCAGTCTATCCTAATCGAAAAAACACTGTCATTAATATTCATACCATACAGGAGGAAATGACTGTCGGAGATTTAGCAAGGACTATGCCCAGAATCAATGCATCCTTGGAGAATCGACAAGCAGAATATCAAACTTCCATGGTGGAAGTAGAAGGTATGATAAACGAAACCCCTATAGCTATTTTAATTGATCCAGGAGCTAGTCTCAGTTATATTTCACCTAAAATGGTAGAAAAATGTAAGTTGCCTGTTGAAAATTTTGAAAATTCTTGGTTGGTTCAGTTAGCCACTGGTGCAAAAAGGAAGGTAACTTGTTTTGTAAAAGAATGTGCAGTAGTTATGGATCAATTTGAAACTGTTGTAAAGCTTAATGTATTACCTCTTGGTTCTTATGATTTACTAATTGGTATGGATTGGTTAGAACAACATAGGGAGATTTTAAATTGTTACGATAAAACCTTTACATGTATAAATAATGACGGAAAACCAATAAGTGTAAAGGGGATCCCTAGAAAAACAACCATAAAGATAAATTCTACTCTGCAGCTTAAGAGAGATGTTAGGAAGGGTTATAAAGCTTGTACAGTAACAATAACTGATGAGGAAAATCTAAATAAAATAGATAAATTAAAATTGGAAGACATACCAGTCTTAAGAGAATATGTTGATGTATTTTCGGAAGAAATTCCTGGATTACCTCTAAAAAGGGAACTAGATTTTACCATTGAGCTGGTACCTGGTGTAGTACCCAGCTCAAAGGCCCCTTATCGAATGAACATACTAGAACTGAATGAACTAAAGTCACAATTAAAAGAACTTATTGATAAAAAGTATATTCGACCTAGTGTGTCTCCCTGGGGGGCACCTGTCATCTTCATTAAGAAAAAGGACGGAACCATGCGACTTTGCATAGATTACTGTCAGTTGAATAAGATGACTATAAAATATAGATACCTATTGCCTCGTATAGATGATCTATTTTATCAACTACGTCAAGCCACGGTGTTTTCAAAAATTGATTTAAGATCTAGATATCATCAAGTTAGGATTAAAGATGAAGACATCTTTAAAACAACTTTTAGAACTCGATATGGTCATTACGAGTTTGTTGTCATGCCATTCGGGCTTACTAATGCACCAGGTATTTTTATGTGTTTAATGAACAACGTTATGCATAAGCATTTAGATAGTTTGTGGTCGTGTTTATCGACGACATATTAATCTATTCAAAAATTGAAGGAGAACATAAAAAACATTTAAAAATTGGTTTGCAAGAGCTGCGAAATCATCAACTCTTTGCAAAGTTTAGTAAATGTGATTTCTTCAAAGATAAAATTTAGTACTTAGGTCATGTGGTGACTAAGGAAGGGATTTCGGTGGATTCCGAAAAGATAAAGGCAATCAAAGATTGGTCGGTTCCTAAGGATGTAACTGATGTTCGATCCTTCATGCGAATTATCGGTTATTACCAGAGGTTCATTGAAGGTTTTTCGAGAATCACAAATCCGATAAATTTCTTTGCAGAAGAAAGGAAATAAATTTGATTGGGATCAGAAATGCGAGGATAGCTTTAAAAAGTTAAAAACTTTATTAACCAGCTCACCTATTTTAAAAATAGCTGATCCAAATAAAGAATTTGTAGTGTGCACTGATGCCTGCAATGATGGTTTAGGCGGTGTTCTGACTCAAGAAGGGCATGTTATTGCCTATGAGTCTAGGAAATTAAAATTTCATGAAAAGAATTATGTAACTTATGATCTGGAATTAGCTGCTGTTATACATGCTCTAAAGATGTGGCGTCATCACCTAATTGGCAGGAAATTTATTTTAATGACTGATAATAAAGGATTAAAATATATGTTAGATCATCCTAATGTAAATGCCAAACAAGCTAGTGGCTATCTTTTCTAAGCGAGTATGATTTCAAAATTCAGCACATTAAGGGTAAAGAAAATAAAGTTGCTGATGCATTAAATAGGAATGCAAGGCTGAACTTCACAGCAGTTATCAGCACTTATACAAAAAATTTGGATGAACATCTTAAAGCGGGAATAGAACAAGATGAAATTTACCAAAACTTACAAGCTAAAATGAAAGAAAATCCAACATAAAGCTTAAGTAAAGGGTACAATTTGAATGCAAAAGAATTTTTACTGTATAAAGACAGAATGTATGTACCAAATGTACCTAAAGTTAAATTATTAATTTTGGATGAAATCCATAAAACTCCATACTCTGGTCATCCAGGTTATCAAAAGACTATAACTATGTTAAGAAAAGAATATTTTTGGCCAAACATGAAGACTGAATTGGCAGAGTATATCGCTAGGTGTTTTGAATGTTAGCAGGTGAAAACTGAACATCAACACCTAGCTGGATTACTTCAGCCATTGCCCATTCCTAGCTGGAAATGGGAAATAATTAGTCTTGATTTTGTTACTGGACTGCCTAAAAATTAGAATTTAAATGATTCTATCATGGTCGTGGTCGATAAGTTAATTAAAGCATCCCACTTTGTACCTGTTAAAACTACGTATAAAGCTGCAAACATAGCTGATACCTTTCTAAAACAAATTTTTCGACTGCATGGAATACCGAAAGTTATAATCTCAGATAGAGATCCTAAATTTACAGGTAACTTTTGGAAATCTCTGTGTAAAGGATTAAACACTACGCTAAATTTTAGCACTTCATTCCATCCTCAAACAGATGGACAAAATGAAAGAGTAAACCAAGTCCTGGAAGATTTACTAAGAATGTATGTGAAAGACCAGCCAGGTAAATGGGAGGATTATTTGCATCTGGTAGAATTTGCTGATAATAATAATTATCAAGCGTCAGCTAGATTCAGTCCTTTCGAAATCTTGTATGGAAGGAAATTTAATACTCCTATCTCTTGGAGTAATCTGGTAGATAGATTCGTATTAGGTCCTGAACTATTAAAGGAAATGGAAGAAATTGTTAAGCAGGTACAAGGTAATCTGAAAATTGTGCAGGATCGACAAAAAAGTCAAGAAAACCTTAAAATAACTGCAAAGGAGTTTCAGGTATATGAACATGTGTTCATCAAGGTGAGGCCCAAAAAGAGCTCTCTGAGATTGGGAAGTTGTGCAAAACTAGCACCTCGTTACTGTGGTCCATTTGAAATATTATCCAGGATTGGACAAGTAGCTTATCAATTAGCATTACCACCAAATTTAAGAGTACATAATGTTTTTCACATTTCTGTATTAAAGAAATATGTTCATGATGCTAATCATGTTGTTAACTAGAATGATGTACAGGTGGAAATAAAAGGAGATTTTCTAGTGGAACCAGACTATATCCTCGGGGGGAGGCAGATCACACTTTGGAACTGCACAATTGGTCAGGTGAAGGTGCAATGGAAGCACCTTAGTCCGGAGGAAGCCACCTGGGAATTGGAAAACAATAGCGGGATGCACATCCAATTCTGTTCCAAGGGAATTCTGAGGATGAAGAATAAATAACATCGAGGACGATGTTATGATTTAAGGGGGTGTGTATGTCACATGACCCAATTTTGCAAAAAAACAATTTTATATTATTTGATGTTATTTGAGGACAATATGTTAAATTTTATGCTAAGTTGTAATTGATGACTCAGCAGAGTCAAGGATATTTAATGTAATTCTGAATATTTTAATTATAAATAAATAGAGGAGACAACAGCTTAGGAGAGCTGTCAAAAGAGTGTTTATTGGTCAAATTGGTGGAGGAGACTGGGTGGAGAGCAAACTAACATGTGGCAGCATCCTCAAACCACTTCCAACTGTTGCAGGTGGAAACCTCCCTAAAATTGGGGTCATGATTCCCCAAGAAATTGGAATCGGAGAAAGTGGCTCAATTAATGAAAACTGACCCAAAATACCTAGGCAATCTTTTTAAAAATTCCCACTAAAGAGAGCTGGGGCTGCTCATTCTAGAGAAGTGATCATTCAGGTGAATGAATGTACTTTAGAGAAATTCAATGGAAGGGAATTGTGGAAAGAGTTTGAGGGGATAACTACTAAGTGATCTAGTGCAGTTTAAGTTGAAAGATCTTACTGCTGAGAGCAGGGTGTTTTACTAAGTTATTGAACTAGTCTACTATTTGCTTCTCCACCAGTTCTTAGCCAAGAAGACCAGGAATAGGCTCAGGGGTCCTGAGGAAGCATTGTTTGAGCGCTCTCCAGGAGATTGGTAGGGAGGAACGGCCTCCTAACGCTGTTGTCATTTGTCCTAAACAGGCTCTACAGTATTTTGTTTTATTGTATTAGATAAATCAATCTGAGTTGGACTTATATGTGAATGTTACAGAGTTAGTTTGTAGAATGTTAGAATCTAGCAGTATTTTAAAATGATTGAAGAAATGAACTTGATTAGAAAAGTGATATGTTAGAATAGAAATAATTTCTAGTCTGTTTTTTTCCACAACTGGAAATCCAGGTAGTACTCTAGCACAGGTAGAATGTTTAAGAAGATAAGAGAATGTTTGAGTAGATAAGATTGTGTATTTACAGATGGTAGAGTAATTTTATTTATGTTAAAATATTATGGAGGTTAAACAGTGTTATGATATGTTTATACTTCTCTATTTTCACTTAGTAACTGAATGAAATGCAGCAGAAAATCACATTAGAGTTACATGGATAACTTACAGTTAAGTAAATAAACAAACTACAAATCACATACTTTATTCTCTAACAATATCAACTAAATCTAGAACTAGTATTTACTATAAACCAAATAGGGTTAAATTTCAAAGTATTTAGATTATAAGAGTAAACTGAGTTACAGAATTTATGTTATATCATTCAAAAACTCTGAGAAAATTTTACTAGACAGTTTATTAAATAAAATCACTAAAATATAATTAATAACTAGTATAAAACTAAATAATACCTATGCAGAAACTATTTATAATTATTAGATAGGATTACACTTGTAAATATAAAACTTCAGGGTCAAAACCCTAACCAAGTTATTTAACTATTATAAATAAAAACATCTAAGCTGCAAACCATTTACTTGGATAATAATAAATATAAACGATTAATTCTACTATAGACTGTTACAGTCCTTTCTGGAAGCAAATGTACATTTACACAACACACCTACAAGAATAACTTAACCAAGTTAACAAAAAGCAGAATTTAATTATTAATAAACTGAAGAACTTAATTAGACAAGGGTTTCATTTCAGGAAAACCCTAGCTTGTATTTTTCAGAACAAGTAATTTAATATTATAAATTACACACACTGACTAAGTACAGTCTTATATTAAGAACTTACAGTATTTGTATAAACTCTTGTATTTAAAGAAAAGAAAATATTTAAACAGGATAAACATTAATAATACTATTGTAACAAGATAATATAGGTAAACAGAAACCAACACAGTTAATAAATTTAAGAATATATTTATCTAAGGGTTCTTTTACAGTAATACTAGGGTTTTATCCGAATTTAATAAGTATAAGCATATAAATTTTATTTTAAGACTGAACTTACAATCTTCACAATTACATATGTAATAACAAAAGAAAGCCTTAATAAATCTTTATCTATATTAACAGTTGAAGAAGGAAAGAGTATAATTCCTTAGAGCCATAATTTACAAGTTATAAAACCAATTCATAATCGAGACGGAGCTCGAAGCTAAAAAGAAATCTTTTAAACCAAGTATATTACTCTGTCATGCCGAAAGGCTTAAACATAACAAATTTACAACACCCAGCTCATGGCCGGTATATCCAGCATCATGGGGTGAGTTTGGAAACAAAACAAACAGTAAAGTTATTAAAACCCTCTTTTGTTGTATATCTTTTATAAGATAAGAAAACGGAGTTACAAGTCATGGCATCATGGCCGGAGCCACCCTGCTATAGGAAAGGGTGTAAAAAAGAAAAAATAAATCTAAAAACTGAAAACCAAACAACGAAAATTTGGAGGAACCAAGCTCATATTTTTCTTCCCAACTGAAAACCCTTTCCCTTAACCATTTCCAAGAAGGGAGTTGCCACATTGTAACCGAGGCTTACCCGCAAGTGTGATTGTCAATCCAAAATTGGAGAGGGTTCTTTCCAGCATAAGGGCGAGCTGTAACCTGCAGGTGAATGACAAAACCTTAATTAGAAACCGAGTTGTATAGTCATAACTGTAACTTAAACTTACAAACAATTGTAAAACAAATTATTACCTGGAAGCAAAGAAATTTGAAGCCACGAAGGAGATAAACCAGCATAACGAACAGTACAACCCTCATGCTCACTAATGATAGAGGCAACATGATCCAAATGCATACTACACTGATGACTGGAGTAGGATTAAATACTTGGCAATGGCCATGGAATAAATTGACACTACAAATTACTGACAGAGAACAACTACACGTACAACAAAACAATGCAATGCATGCAAAAGAAATCAAATGCAAACTGTGTATCTCTCCATTCTCACACTAGAGTGGCAACACATCTCTACACATAGACAGAGGATCTGGAGACGAGCAAGTGAGCCCTCATGGCCGTAGTAAACCAGACAGAGCAAAGACCAATACCCTCGACAAGAATGAGAGATAGGGTTTAATCGTGAGTTTTTAAGTTATGCTTTGCACTGTTGTAAACGTTCCACATGCCCACCAAATTATTCCATACACAATGGGTCAAATGATATAGTTGTTACTGCTTGCCGGGACAACAAATTATTGCCAATAATTTAAACAACGACTGTAGTGATATTATAAAATATAAAGTCAATAACGTATCATTCGAATGATAAACTAGGAATTCAAGCTAGGTTAATAAACGAGCTTTTTGTAGTATCAATAAACCTTATATTATAAACCTTGAAATCTTAGATGGTAATAAACCAAAACATATTTTGCGTCGATGTCCTTGTTTCATAAGGATCTTATAATCCTTCTTAATAAAACTTTTTATGAAGAGATCTATAGTATAGTAAAAATTGTTGAACAAGAGTTGATTATACTACTACTGACCATTTCTCGTTGTAGACATCAATGATGCCTATCTATGTTGTTAGAACTAGTTTAAGCAAACACTAGTGGATAAGGAGCTGGTTTATAGATCATTACTTGTAAATGAAAGTAAATAATAATTACACCCTAGAATAACTCCTACTTTTAAATGTAGTCAACAGTACTAAGAGTAAGATAAATTTCTTGGAAATCCATGATCTTTTGATCTCCATAAGATATCAAATCTCTAAGATGAACCAAACCAAGGTTCGTATAGACTTGGTAGTAAAGGATAGTAGAACTATCCAAGAAAAGTATAGTATCATTTGTTATTACAAATAAATAATAGGGTGATGTAAATTCATCACTTTACTTAAGTCATGAAGAAATTTGGAAGTTAGAATCACAACTTGACGACATTTAGGCAGATGATCATTTATAAATACAAAGAATTAATAAGCTGACGAAATTCCTCTACAGAAGCTTAATTAAAGGTAAAGCTAAGAGTTCTATATAAGCTTATTTCTCGAAAGGCCTGAGGTCTATTTCCATACTTAAGTAGTGTTTTTAACTTTTAGAAATAACAATAGCATAAAACTCTTATTTCAATAAGAGTGTGGATACACTAAATTATGAGCTCTATGAAGAACTGGTAAATAACGTAACGTATAGATGGAAAGAAGATATATTTAAAATAGCAGTCGTTCTGATAAAAGACAATCAGTAGGGAAAAGTATTGATATTCACGACATGAATTTTAAAGTACTGTTACAGTTGAAAAACAAGTAAAAGAAATGTTACTTTACCTGGTAGTATCCTTGAATTCTATTAAGCAAACTTTTACTCTAGTAGTATATTTTTTTATGCTAAAAGAAGTATATCTGGATTAACGCCTTCATAAACTCTTACTGGTTCAAAATTTACCTGTCAGCCTGTAAGATCCAAAATTCTAGATAAGTTAGATTTTGCTAAGTAAGCCCCAATTAGAAAGTAACTTCCCACCAACTTGACAAAATCAAACTATCAGTGTAGCTAGAAACAACTGAATGCAGATTATTTACATCACATATCGAAATTAAGATAGTGTTAATTTATATCTGTTTAAGTTAATCATTAGTTTTTTAATTGTTTCAGTTATCCATTAACCTCTAGCAGTTAACAAACTGTGACTATAAACAATTTTTGTTACATCAAAAAATTTTAATTTTTGTGAAAATTTGGGGTTATGACATGTGGTATCAGAGCACAACGTTCAAACACTAGGCCTTGATGAAGCCCAACTTGCTTTCTATGAAATAGTGAATTTAAATTATTTTGCTGATGTTATTTTCTTTTTAATGTTATTCAACAGAGAAAATTGTTTCTAAAGTTTAACAACAGGTATGGAAAGGCTGGGGGAATATGCGGAAGAGGAATCTCCATTTACTGAACCAGAAAACTTACCAAGAGACACTATACAAGAAGATCTAACCACTAATTCTTCAGAACTTTTACAAATAGTAAAAGACTTAAAATATGAAATGGAATCTGTTAAACGAGAGAATGAAAGGATTCTGAGGGCTCAGGAGGAGCTAAATTAGATCCTAACAGAAATGTTTCAAACTGAGGGTAGGGGTAAAAGAGCTGAATCAGAAGATACAAGTCATCAACATAAATATAAAAAGATTAAAGAGACTAAAAATGAAAGCAGCTCATCTTTAAAGGTGTTTGGTGATCAACATAATTTTCATTCCACTAGTGATAGTAGTGATGACAACCATTATACTAAAAATAGAAAATATAAACCCTACGAGGAAATTTCTAGGGAATTTAAAAAGATTAAACCACCAACATTCAATGGAGAGATTGAGAAGGGGGAGGAAGCGGAATCCTGGTTATCTAGGATGAAGAAGTACTTCCATATTTATAACTATTCTAACCAGTTAAAGACTAGAATGCCTATCTACAATCTCTCAGGAAAGGCTGATATTTGGTGGCAAGACTTGAAGAGAGTGAAGGGAATAAAAGAGAAGAATGTAAATTGGAATACCTTTAAGAGGTACTTTAAAAAGAGATTTCTATCTAAGCAGTACTATGAAGAGAGAGCAAAAGAATTCTATGAGCTTAAATTAGGATCAATGACTATGCAATATCTGAACAACAAGTTTTTAAGTCTGTTTAGGCATGTACCATACCTTGTAGATGAAAAACAAAAGGTACAATGATTCCTCAGCTGTCTACCTTATAATATTAAGGACAAGATTGAGTATGAAAATCCAAAAAATCAAGAAGAAGCTATGAGGAAAGCCAACTTCTATTATGAACAAAATCAGAAGAAAGAGAGCATGGCCAACTGGAAGGACAAGAAGAATAATAACCATTATGATCAAAAGAAGAAAGAATTTGTGCCCAACAAAAATTCTAAAAACAATAAGGCTATAAATTTTGCTAACAAGAATTTCCAAGGGAATAAGAATAATTCACCAAGCAATCAGAACAATTCAAAGGGTAAAGAATCTGCTAATCAAACTCTACACATAACTGCAAGTACATATAGCAGTCCTATATACATAAGAGTACAATGGCCATGAATAGGAATGATACAAAATATGACATGTGTGGTCATCGCCACGTACAATATAGATGGATTAGAATCTCCATGATGAATGTATACAAAGGATCATGATCTCCATGAAAGCTGAAGATATATAATGGATCAAGATCTCCATAATGGTTGAAGATATATGACATACACTAGAATCAAGTCACGAGAGCTGAAATCTCATGAACACTAGCACGATCAAGGAGGTAGAATAAATGAAATGCCACCAATCTGGAAGGTCTTCTACACAATCCACTATCAGTACATGTCCTACTATGTGAATAGAGGTGTCGAGTTCAAACATAGTAGTCCATCGTGTGATTACCGTTCATTGATGTATACCATTAA
This sequence comes from Pseudotsuga menziesii, assembly GCA_001517045.1. Taxonomy (NCBI): domain Eukaryota; kingdom Viridiplantae; phylum Streptophyta; class Pinopsida; order Pinales; family Pinaceae; genus Pseudotsuga; species Pseudotsuga menziesii. Next base: position 24,031 of record LPNX011081220.1, read on the forward strand.
TAGATGCGATATCACCCACCCATAATGAAAATGGGAATCAAGGTACTAGAGCGAAAACTAACAAGTGCGAATAGATGTGTTGAGGTCAAACACTTGAAAGGATCCATCAATCAGGGGACATTGATGTATTCCCAAAACTGTCGATGGCAAGAGAACCTACCACTGATGATTGTAAGTCTCAAGGCACTCCAAATGACTCTAGATTCCTATCCCAGAATAAATGATCTGAAGTCGATGGGATGAAATCCACTGGAAGGAGGGAATTAAGGAATCCCCCATCATCTAACATGAGGTACTCAACAAAGTTGTATAATGTGGAAGGACTTGATCATAATGTGCACGAACTAGTATTAGTATTGGGAATGGCCAACATGAAAAGTCAAGAGAACTGAGGAATGGCTGACTTAGATTTCAACTTCCCTTGAACAAGAGAATAAGGGTGAATGGTGACTGAATGTAGGAAGCATAGACTCGATATACAAAACTAGGACATCTCTGCGACATAGGAGGCATCGACAAAGGATCCATAGGGACTGAAAGCTTAACCAGTCAATGGAGATAAACTTAGAGAAACAAGTACAGCTCCTAAAGTCAAACTATTAACCCAACCAACAGATGTGATATACAATGCTCTGTTCGAAGGCGGCATGACTCAACTGCTGCCAAAGATAACATCTCTTCTTGTCTAGCTTTTTTGTTTTTCTATTTTTTTGGACTTTTTCAAATATTTTGAAAAGCTTGAAAAAGAATAAAAGTGATTTATAGTTACAAATCTAGGAGGAGACTAGTGTCAAGGGGAAAACAAACTAGTTCCAAGCAGCAGAACATACCTATGCTCAATGCAAGGAAACATGTGTAGGATAACGAAACTTGGGGGAAAGTCCCCTCCTGGTAAAAAATGGAGAATCAAGCTGCAAAAGATATGTAAAATGGCTTTGCTTGGTTGGACATTAGACAATCTCAGGCTATATGGCTGATGATCAAAGTCAGGGAAGCCGGCATAAGGCTCAATAAGGCAAAAAAAAATCATGATAATGCAATTACAACTTGACATAAGGGATTCTTAGGGAAAAGCCCAACAAAAAGATCAAGAGGAGTATGAAGCTCTTGCTCAAATTCATGGCGGTACTATACAAAGGACTCCCATACCTAAGAGAGGACTCACAGCATGGGTACCAAATGCAAAGGGGAGCTAACTAGGACACCCATGTATAGGAAAGCTCTACCATTCACATAGTACCACTTCTAACAACAACATGAAGGTTTCGTGATACCATGGAATGGGTTCATACCTAAGGTTAAAATGAAACAGTCATAAGGTCATGCAAAATGCAAGCGGATGTGAAATCCTAACCTATATGCCAGTTTAGACATGATACATGTGATAGGAATGAAAGGGTTGAAACCTTGAAGAGAGTGTACAAAAATTGGACCCTACATGACAACCATATTAGTCCAAAACAACCCAAAATAGTCAATAAAGAATCCAAACTATATGGAACAGGGAGGAATGATCATGAAAAATAAATTCAAAGGAAACAGTGCGGTGGACGATGGGCCATAAAAAGGAATGTAAAGTGTATACCCAATGTTCACGTAACCACTACCACCCCCGTGAGGGTGACCACTGGTGTAAAGATCGAGCGAAGGGAATAAAAATCCTCCATAAATGGAGTAGAGGATGGAATATGACCATTCCCAAATCTATGAGCACGGTAAGGGGCTTTGATTCCCCCAAGTCTGACACCAGGGTCCATACTAGGACCAAGGATGGGTGATAGGATACCAAGCATGCCAAAAATAAAAGGACCCAAACTCAAGAGAGCATAAATATACTCAAGTAACCACAATACCAAAGGCCAACTAGCGCACAAAGAGCACACTCCTAAGAAAATCTACAGCCAAAATACAAGCAAACCAAGGGGAGGATATGTGATCTCCCAAATGCAGCAGGTATGTCTTGCCTAGTAGAGGCTTGAAACTCCCATACACTACAAGCGGAGGTACGTAACCAATTATAGTGGCCCTCAGCTTCAACGCATCAAGCGACTATGCTGTCTGACCTGCACCTGGTCAGGACACCTACAGAATAACCTCTGCAAGTACCCCCTGTGATAACTAGATAAGGAAACTAAGGTCACCTCAATATAATCAATGCTCAGGTGGATAGTCACAGGCGGGATTGACCATATGGGCAGGGTAGCAAAGCCCGAAACTCTCGAAAGAGCCCTCAGATACGAATACAATCCTGGAAATATCTCTGGTGCTCACAGAAAGTGACCAGGGGTCATCCCACTCACAATCGCGGGCACTGCCTCGTGCTTAACTCCCGCATAAGAGGAGCGTCCTGAGAAACACTAATTATACCAGGGTTTTCACTATCTCACCTGGATAGACACCTAACTATTTTGTTTAGTGGTCTTGGAGAATTAACTCGCAATGAATTAATCCAAGACCCTAAAACTTATTCTTGTTGGTGCACCCTATAAAATAAAAGAGTGTAATTCATTTTATTATGCATTGATTTTAATGGCTGTAATTACTCAAAGGGAAATGGTCGTGCAACTAATGATATGAAGACTCAACAGTGAAATAAAAGTGCACACCTAACAAGCAATGCCAAGTGCAATATTGTAGAATGAAAAATAGGGTATGCCACTACATGAGATGAATAAATATATATTCCTTTCTGAATGCCAATGCAATCCTTCCTATATGAAAGCCTAAACACAACTATCATCCAAGAAATCCAATGCCAGTACCTCCTCAAATCCATATCTAAGATGCAACTAAGAGTGCAACTACTTTGTATTTTTCAATATAAAAGCATAAAATATGCAGTAAGAGTCATCTAAAACTCTCAGTCTCTGCAGCAAGTATAAAACACATGCCCACCAAGACACCGAGACAAGAAAGAGTAATGCACTAATGGAAAAACAAAAAGGATAAATGACTAAAAATACTTTCAAATAAAAATCAATGAAAATACGCTCTTTGGTAAAAAAAGAAGCATCCAACAGACAACATCAAAACTAAGGAAGACACAACCACACTCACAACCCATCCAACAACTTCCCACAACATCAAACTCACCAAAAGGGAGGATGTACGCGACTGTTTAAAGAATAGCTACATATATACGTGACTTTTGGCCAAAAAGCTTCATGAATACGCGGATTTTGGCCAAAAACCTACATGTATACGCGACTTTTGGCCAAAAATATGTGTATGTACACGACTTTTGGCCAAAAACCTACGTATACAGAGAAGACAGTGGTAAAAAGCAGGCCAAGGGTCAAACCAATAAAGGGGAGTGTCAATGGATGAACATACTATAAAATGCAACATAGAAACAAGGAGAAACAAAGAGCAAGTCAAGAATATCAAGCACATTGTGCCCCCAAACCTCAAAGAAAAACAAGGAACATCCCCAGTATGGTCACCAATTCTGTTACAGAGAAAACTTCCTATGGCTTGGGGTACCACAATAGATAGAGTAACCACAGAAATCAATCCTTTCCCATATGCAAGAGAAACTGAATATCTAACACTAAAGGGTCTTGAAACATACCTTATTCCGGAAGGTTGATGTAGATCCTCGTTGAGCTTTTCCACTCTCGCTTGTATTAGCAATTTGCTCTCTAACCATTCAGAAAAAAAGACAAGCATGCTATATAATGGTGTTATACCTACTCTAGCATATATAATCAATAACATATAGGCATTTAAAACCATCCATGGATTCAATACTCATTTAAATACACATTATTGGACATGAAAAGATATTTCTATTAATATAAATTAGAGATTACAATAGTGACAACCTCTGTTGGCACGTCTGTGAATCAGAGAAACTGAGTCCTCCACCTGGGCCTCCACCACTTCAATCCTCCATCTCTCGATAGCAATTTTACAAGCAAAGGAAAGCTTGGGAAGAACACAAAGTGCTCTAAGGGACAAAGGGATGCAGACTCAAGTATAAGCTCCAGCAACAATGGACTATAGTTTTCTTTCTCTTCAATTCCTCTCCTTTCAATGCATCCAAAGGGTTCCATTAGAGGAAATTTGGGGTCTAAAATGGGACTTATAAGAAAACGCGCTAACAATAAATTTTGTGAGTTGGAATTTAGGAACCAATAGAATTTCAATAAAATGAGTCAACCATAATGGTTGAATTGACATATTTGTCATAAAAGAAAACAACTTTTTTTGTTCGTATTTTCAACATATCTCCCTGTGTTTTTACTCAAATTATGACCGGGAGATCTCATTGGATGCGGAATTTAATTCTGCATCCAATGAGTACCCACAATGTATACTTTTAACGAACCTCTCTACCCCAAAAATAAGAAATACCTAAAAAAACATGATGATGATGTCATCATCACGTTTTTTTAGGTATTTCTTATTTTTGGGGCAGAAGGGTCCATGAAAAGTATGCATTCTAGGTACTCGTTGGATGTAAAATAAAATTCCACATCCAAAGAGCTCTCCATCTCAAAATTTGAGTAAAACCACAGGGATATATGTCGAAAAAACGAACAAAAAAAGCAGTTTTTTTCATTCTTCCTCCAAAATTAATAAGTATTATTTTATTATTTTAACTATTATTTTATTATTTTCCTTAGGAGGCCCATTTTAGACCTCAAATNTGCTTATATAGTGCTTCAATGGGGTAATGGAAGGTCAAATCCAAGTGATCTCAAGGCATATGGAAGGCCAAGAGACAAGCGACTCAGATCCACATCAAGGAAAACTCCAAAACTATTTGTCCTTTTGCACACATCCCGATGTACGTGGGTTTTAGGGTCATATCCACGTACATATGCGAGAATAGGTTTAAAATTCATGTATGGAAAATAACGCATGTTTTTAGGGATGATCTTGGAAACACCAAAGGTACAAAAATGGTCCATGGGGTTTGAAGAGTCTGCAAAGGGACAAGGAAGGCCATAAAGGTGTGATCCACCATGTGTGGTAAAATTAGCTGTAACACTTGGATCATCATTGTCAAGTTCACCTATTTTAGTACTATGTCACAAGTTATTATTTTGTTTCAAGTTTATGATTTTGTCACAAGTGTAGAATGTTGTCACAGATTATATGTCTGTCACAAGAGAATTCATGTCATAATAAAATTGTTGTCACAAGATGAAATTTTGTCACAAGTGACAGTTGGCTAAAAGTTAATTTGAGGAAACGAGAAATTTCGATGACATGATTTTTTTTCACATCTACCATTAATAAAAAATAACTACATTTTTTCCTAACAAGTAAAGTAATAATGTGATTGATGGTTTTTATTGAAATGATTAGAAATATTTATCCATGTGACAGGATTAGCCGCCACCTTCTCCATTTATTACAAACACACATAAGTGAACGAATTCGCACATGTGTAAACCTATTTCATCTTCTCCATTAATACTGTTCATTCAATTGCATCCAAATCACTAACTTCTTGAGCTGAGCTATCCATATGTAAATACTTTGAAGCTAGATCCATATGACTGGTATGGTAATTTCTGTCTCAATCACTAGATATGTTCAAGAATGTGGAATATCTTAGTGCACCTATTATTGAATAGGATCCACAATTTGTCTCCAACCAGTGCTAGCCAACCCAATAAGAAAAAATAGAGTAGCGACGTAACTTCTCAAAAAAAAAGAACAAAATCTCCCCACGATTCTGAAGCATCAGGATAAAGGTCAACAACCATGTTTCCTAGATATATTTTTCCAAGGATAGATGAGGCACCTCATGTCAAGATTAGCAAGAATTCCAAATATCTGTTGGCAAATCCATCCATCCTAAAAGGAGTCCATGTGATGGAAGACATTATGACGAACTTGAAGAATATGGGATTCATAGACCATGATATATGAAAGTTCCTTGAACTCGACATGTCGCGGTACATGACCATTGTGCAAGATATTGAATATGGATCTATACACTTGGTTCCAATGGAGTGGGAAAGAGGTCTACACAAGTCATGATTATTACCTCTAATTCACATGCGACATTTTGGTTGCACTGTTGAAGTAAATGCATGCATCAGGAATCTATTGGTTTGTTTCATGGAGTACACATATGGATGGATCGACAATTATTGGTGGATGTTGACCTAATAGCTTCAATAATTAGACTTCCTCTTACAAGGGTCAACCCATTTCCATTCTTCACTAGAAAGGAACAAGATTCGGGCCTCGTCAACCAGATGAAAGAAAATACAACTTGTCCAGAGATATAAAAGGATTTTCCATTGCCTCTATCAATGCCATTGTTGTTCAGTTTGTGATAAAAGTATTGTCAAGTAGGATGCTCAAAAAGATGTGACTACAACAATGTACAATGGGAACAATTTCTACAAAAGAATAGTGTGTTGTGGGTGTCCAGATGAACTAGTCGATATTGAATGAATTGCTAGAATATCCCACTGATGCTCAAGAGAAATATAATCCTTTTACATGTTCATGAATTCTAATTTTGACATCATTTGTCACATGGGCCGAGTTGTTGCACTCCCAGGGGTGGATGTGCTCGTGCCACGTTGAGGGGCACGATAATAGACTCTTTGGTGTGACAAGGATAATTTGTGTCAGCAGAAGGATAATAATGTTGAGTTTTTCTTACATGGTATTGCACTGAGGTATCGCATTGCAAAGCAGGTAAAGATTGCTGCAAATACTATACAACAGTTTTGTAGCATTATCATATTTTCAATAAAAGCTCACCACATATTTTTATAGCTACGGAAATACCCTAACAATAAATGGTTGGCTACCCAGTTTGAGCTAATAGAACAAGACATTGAAACAACTATTTGGGACTTCCCTAAGAGTGGAAACAACATGTTGTGGATGATTAGATATCTATTGAACTCGACACGTCGTTGAATGGGACAATAGTAAATTAGGCTGGGGATCCATAAGGAAAAGAAATCCCATGAAGCTCCCCCTATGATAGAAAATAAGTATAGAGCGGGACCCTGACAAATCCATAACTGGGGGATAAGAGAAAATGATCTACATAATCCAAGAAGAGTCATAAGAAGTGGAAGGCCGACAAAACGTCTGAAATTGTTGGTATTATAAATGATGACTACAATCTTATTTCAGATCAAATGGATAAAGTGGAAAACTAAACATGTAAAAATATTGATGAAAGGCATACTGACTTGGTCAGTGGAATTATGGATTTACTACTAACTGTTTTTGTTGTAGTAAAGGAATTTAGATTAGCAATCAAATGAGAACCATATTCGACTATGTCATAGGAAGAAGTTGGCCCATCTCAAAAATGACCTGTCAAGGTACCTTCAATGGATCCAAAAGGAAATATTCAAGTGATTTATAAGGAACTTGACTTAGGTACCCCAGAACAGAATGCCATGATCAAGGATATTGGTCATGTGAGTCTTGAATTGTCTGTAGTTCCAATGTATCTATTGCATAGTATTCAACATATTGCAGTAGAAAAGTTTAATAAAAGAGAGATTTCAATGTTTGACCAACACATGCACTCCAAGAATACCATCACAAATTTAAAAACAAATTCAAGGAGACTAAGAAGAAATAAAAAACCCGGAAGGATGATAGGTATAGATTGGAGAAATTTATTGCAGTTACCTGTAATGAATTCTCTGAAGAGGGAATTACAACTAAGATGCTTCAAGAGGCTATAACAACAATAGGTTGCTAAACTGCAGAAATAATAGTAGAAACGAACAAACCGTGTTGTAGTACTCCAAAATGATACAGATAAGTTTACATGAGTAATCCAACCGATCCATGAAGGGTTGCAACATCAAATGGGTGCGACAAGAATAGCAACTTCCAAACATATCAGTTATGAACTTGTTGAACAAATCTAGAAAGTACAGGAATATATGCAACAATAAGAATAAGAGGTAATGAAAAAATATCAAGAGTCTCAAAGTAAACTTGACCCAACAAAAGTTTCGGACTGAAGTGGCTTAGGACGAGCCATATGTGAGTGTTGGGGACCTATTGTCCCTAGGAAAATATATCAATAATTCATTCAAAAAAATGAATATTCTGGTCGCAAGACAAGTAAAGACCGTGATGCAAAAGGATGCAACAAAAGACCATAAGAGAAAGTCAAAATGAGGAGTTCAACCTTTTTTGATAAGAGGTTGTTAGATTAAGAGTTATTTAGACTGATACTCTATTTTGGTAAATAAGCATGATTGTAAATTAGTCTGATATTTCCCATGTTAATGTAAATAGGATGCTTTGATTTTTTAGAGAAACACTTTGACTCACAGTTAAGAACCAATAGACGAGTAAAACAATAATTGTAAAAACAATATAAGGTCAATCCAAGCTATGTGTAGATGACCGCAGAATACCCAACCAAAGAGAGGAGGAGACTAAAAAAGAGTGACCTAGATGAAGACATATACCTAGACATGAGAGCATGAGAAGAATAAAACCCTTATTGATTGTAAAGAAGATCTATAGAGGAGTCTATAAGATGTGTGTGCATACCAAAAATAGTTAAAACATTACTCATGCCAGATGAAGAGAGCCTTTATGGGTTTTCCAGTATGGCTTTCCATGTTAAATATGTGTCTTTGATATTTATGCCTGCTGCAAATGAACTTTTACGATTTAGTCGAACATCTAATGGTATAATAGTGTGAAATGTTGATTAATAGGTGTTAGAATCTATATATATTAAATGTTGTCTCTGTTTGTTAACGAATCAATATTCTTTATTTTTTTATGTATGATGTTGGAATTCCATTCCTTGGTTTTAGTCGAGTGTCGTGATGATATTGTGATAAGGAAATCCCCTTCCATAATTGCAGAAAACTGGTTCTAGTAGTCCCCATAGAAATCTCGGGTGATACCTCACTTGCGTCGTAGGTGTTTCCAATGTAGTTATACTCTGTCGAGTGAATATCTTGGGATTTGTTGAAAGAGAGGGAAGTCTTAACCTAGGTCAGCAAAAATTATGTCAACACAATAGTATTTAATTGACACGTGTAGATGTAATATCTTATGCCTAGAGAACAAAGATCAAGATATAAATGTTCTAGTGGATGTGGAATTGTGTTATTATTTTTAAATTAAATAATGCACATGCATTAATATGAACCAACCAATGCAACCAAATTATAACAAGAATAACAAATCGAGCAACCACATAATAGAGTGTCCAATCACACATAACACTTGAACACCATGAACACAAAGGTTTTCCCTAGAAACCTGAAAAATGAAAATTAATATTCAATAAGGGAGAGGTGTTATTATTCTAAGTAAATGGTTATAATGGTGAGCTACATTATCTAGCATAGAAAATATAGAAATGGACTTTGCTTAGAGACAACCTATGATCTTTAAAAAAGCTTATTCTTATTATTCCTCCATGTTATATTATTTTCCTTCTTCTTCACTTCTTCTCAATATATTTTGATCTCTTATTCATTTGAATCCAATTCCTATCCACAACCTTAATATTTAATGGGTTTCCTTGGAATTTCAACCATCATATCATTTTTTGTCTTCCATGGATTTTGTCTCTTGAAAATTTTGTAAAAAATTAAATTGTATTACAAATTTGAAAAGAGAGACTACTGAGAGGATCCATTTCAAATCACACCTCCCCATTTGCAGTATTTTGTCATCCAATAGTTTCAAATACCTTATATATTCTTGTTCTTTACATCTTCATGCCTACCTCCTCTACTATCATCAAGCAACCTCTAATAGAACTCCAAGAAAGTGTTCTTATGTTAGAGATCAAACAAAAGGAATTTAATAGAGGTTGCATTTGGCATGATCCATTTGTCAATATTATGGATAGATATGACACTCTCTATATGATAGGTTATTATAGAGTCACTTATCTTTGGCCTATAGGAACATGCTGTTGAAATATTGTAACTTCAAAGGATATTCTAAATGTATTTTACTAGTGTAACCCAAGGGTGATGTTATTATTCCTCTAGAGGGGTGTTACTATTGTATTTGGTCATCATAGAGTCATGAGGTAAACCCTCCATTGTAATTTGGGTAATTATTACCCTAATGAATAATATAATATATTGTTTTGAGTCTTCCTAGGTGAAGTCGTATGAGAACGTTTAGTGGGGCCGACTTGATTAGGGTAAAAGTCAGTTGGCTCAATGTGTATAAATAGAGGAGTTGTGAGTCTTATTTGGACACAGACTCACTCACTTGAGTAGCGCATAGGAGAGAGAGAGAAAGAATAGAAAGAGGTGAATACATGTTTTTGGGGTTATATTTTATACATCTTATACAGAGGAATTTTTGTTGGGTTTTCTTCCCCTTGATGGTTTCCCAGGATAAATATTGTGTCTATCTTGTAATTTCGTTTCTATAAGTGATTCTGGATATGTTGCTTCTATGATTTTTTAATTGAACACTAATGAATATAGTCTAGCATATGAAATATTAACATGGTATCAGAGTTAACCTGAATAGGACAACTTTCAGAAGGTGAAACTCCCTCTCCCTCCTCTCCGAAAGAAATTAAGGTTTTTGCAAAGTTTGGAATTTGGAAGATCTACTTGCATAGAAACTTGTGCCTCCTTGCAGCGCATATATTGAGCCCTAGATCACTATTTTTGGGTGGTTCAATCTCCAGGAAGTCTAGCCCCTATTTTGGTAGTGAACCAGACAAGTGTAGTGAAACATAACGTGAAATTCTCTAGTGCTGCAACATTGCAAGTAGGATTTGAAGGGTGAAGATTTGGGATCTCCATAAATCATTTGGACCAACCAACTCACCTCAGTCAAGCGAATATACTAATAAGGTCAACCTCCTATTTTGATAAATTTCATTTTTCAGTGACCTACTTGACAAGATGGCCCCAAGCACTAAGTTTTAGGACAAATTGGAAGGAATAGAAAATTTCCTAGCTTGGAAGTATAGGATTGGTCTCATTCTGAAAGAGAATGGCCTTGAGAAGTACATCAAGGATGATATTGCAGAACCTAAAGAAGATGAAGCTAAGGAGAAGCATGAACAAGACCTAATCAAGGAAATGAGGATCATTGTTGATTCTATTAAGAATCACTTGATCCCTCAAGTGTAATCTAAGAATACACCTAAGAAAATGTATGATGCACTTTCCAGAATGTATGAGGGAAGGAACATAAACAGAAATATGAATACGATAGCTCAACTAAAGGGCACCAAGATGAGTAAAGGAGAGTCTATTCAAAATTAATTCACAAGGGTCTCTCAATTCATAGAACAACTAAGTGCTATTGTAGACACCCTTGATGAGGATGAACTAGTTATGACTACTATCAATGGTCTCACTAGACCTTGGGACTAGTTCAACTAGACTCTGTGTGCCAGAAAATAAAGTATGAAGTTTGACATACTATGGGAAGATTACATACAAGAAGAAGCTAGAGTAGCCAATAGAGAAGCTCTCCTTAGAGAAGATGATCAAGCTCTATCCACCCATACAAAAGGAAAAAAACAATCAAACTTCAAGAAGAGTAATCATCAACCTTCAAAGAGGAAATTTTAGAAGAAGAAGAAGGATCACTCAAAGTATCAATGTTACAACTATAATAAGATAGGATGTAAAACCCCGGTTTTGACCCCATTGGATTAGATGTATATGATGTATATATTGTAAATAATCATGGTGCGGAGCTAAAGGCCAAGGTCCCACCATCGATTGGTTATGCTATGTTTGAGATTGAAATTGTCACCGTTGGTATATCGGGGCATGCGGCATACATATTAAGTTTCGTAATCATGTAAATATACATCTTTAATTAAATAAACCCAACCAGCTATGCTTACTGCAACCATGATGAAAAGGGCATGATTGTCACAAGGATAAGGGGGGGGGATGCCAAACCTTGGGCTATGGGGGGGAAATCCATGTGTCACCACCCTGTTTTATTTGCCCATCTTTCCTCATCTTATTGAACTACCACCTTAATGTTTTGCTGAGTAGTTGAGGCAGTTATGGCTGGGAGTGGAGTGTGGCAGGACTGTCAGCCCTTGCCCACACACACACTCCATCAGTGGATTGAACCTCACGATGAGCAGAAGAATGACTATGCCCCTCATTCCACTCTCTCCACTACGCCATTCTTTCCCTTGTTTGTTCATCCTCATGCGGGGATGGTACTCTGATGATTCCCACGCGCAAGCTTATTTTTGGGTTTGGTCTCACGCAGCCAAGAAGAGGGAGCCATTTTGGATGTAATTCACGTTTTCCATGGAGTGGTATCTAGCATGTTTTATATCCAAATTCCAGAGGTCTGATGTAAATTTCCCTCACGCACAGGTTGGGAGTCTGTATTTTTATTCCCCAATGTGGTTTGTGTTGTTTTGGAGATGTTTTGGCCATGATAGGGCCAAGAACGACTCAGGAATTGTTTTCCTTAACCAAGCTGTGAATCGCTTGTGTGACTGCATGTATGCAGTGGTTGGTCTTTGGATTGTGTTGGGAGCAGGGATAGGGGCTTGGTTTGCTTGATAAACCTAGTGTGTTTGGAAACCACACAGGCAGAGCTAGAGGGCTGGCTTTCTTCTCCACAACCCCTAAATAGCACTAGAAGGGAAGTCAGGTCCTGAGGGACTGTGTAGCAGAGAAGGGACTAATTCCTTGTGTTGGGTGTGTGTGGGTGTCATAGAAGTCAGGCTAGTTCTGGTGTGGGTGTCCCTAGCTCTATAATGAGCTCACCAGCTTAGCATTTAGCCTTTCCCAACTCCTAGATGGCCTGATAAACCCAACTGTGTTGGCTTGGCTGTGTTTTGGTGTACCTTGGCTATGTGTAAGCCTGCTTGTTCCTTATTCCTTGGGGAATCATGCCTAGCTCAGGGGTGGCAGCATTGCTGAGAGATTTAGGAGCATGCTAGCCTATGGTTGGGAGGAACGTTGCAGGTTGTGGAACGAGTTCTTTATGAGATAAGTAATCTTGTCTATTTTACTTCTGCAATCATACTACCGTTAATGAATATGATGAACATGTTGAATGCTTGTATGAACGTATGTCGCTTCCATTGTGTATGATAAATAATTATGTATCTATGTATGTTCTACTTCAATGCATTTTGTTTCAGTATTTTATGAATGCACATGTTCATGGGGCTGGTTTCCCAGATGGTTAAGGCCATGGTAGCATCCTCTTCGTCGGTCGGAGGGTCGGGGACGCTACAGTGTGGTATCATAGCTTGCAGGTTGCAGCATGGGCCTCTATGGGCCATGAAAGGCCAGTTAGCAGAGGAATGTTTCCTTCTGCCCAGGAGAATTCGGTGAATGACTGGGAAATTCACAAAATTTGTCTAAGTGTCTGAACTGTCGGTTCATCAGAAAACTTAGTGGGATAGACCTCCGATGCAGCGGAGAGATAGGAAAAAACACACCCGATGGAGGACAGTTGGGAGAAAAATTGTGGGAAAAATTTTCTAAGTGTTCCCTGGCCGTCGGTGGAAAATAGATGATGGGTTCGCCGACACCGCGGAAGAATTTAGCGGTTTGTCAGTCCACCATTGCGGCTGCCATAGGGAATAAAACGTCGATGCAGCAGTGTTAGTGGTTGTAATTGCCGACAGTAGGAAAGTTTTGAAATTTGGTTTAAGTGTTGAAATCATCGGCGGAAAAATAGTGGAAGCCAGAGCTGCAGTTGTAGAGGGAATCAGCCGAAGGCCATCGATATGTCGAAAAAACTTAGTGGTTCATGCGCCCACCATTTCAAAATCCTAGAGCGCTAGTCTTCCGACAGGGAAAGGCTCTGACTGCCGATGCCAGTCCAAATCAGTTCACCGATCGGAAAGCCTTAGCAGATTGGATCACCAATCAGGAAAGGATCGAAGATGATGGGCCGCTGTTGGGGCTGCTGATCGAACTAACCCGTTGATGCTTTAGTCTTCCACTCGTCGATGCCGAGGTGTTAGTGGATTATGGAGCCGACAGAGTTAGTGGAAGATAGGGAAAGTTTTCGTCGACAGAAGAAGAGAAAAAATTTCAAAAATTGTCTAAGTGTTGAGGCCATCGGTGATCGGCGACGGTTAGCTGTTTGGATTGGTGGAAGTTAGTGGTTCGTATGCCCCCCGTTTCAGAATCCTAGAGCACTAGCCTTCCGACAAGAAGAGACTGCTGATGTCGATCAGGTTATGCCTTAGTAGATTTGGCCATCAATTGGAAGAAGATCGAAGATGGTGGGCCCCCGTTGCAGCTACTGATGGAACTATTTCGCCGACACCTAGTTAATTCAGTTGCCAATGAGCTACATTGGATGAATTTAGTGAATTGAACATCCACCATTGCGGCTAGCTAGTGAACTATCCTTCCGATGGATAGAGGCTTCAATTTCCGATGCCACAATGATTAGTACTTCCGACAGCCGATGAGAAGAAAATTTGAAAATTTTGTTTAAGTATAGGATCATCGGAAAGTTATTGAGGATCGGATTGCTGATCGGGTACGTTAAAGGTTTGAGAATCCACCGTTGCGGCAGTCTAGGACACTATCCACCCGATGGTTAGTAGGTCCAATAGCCAATAATGTCCACGAAACCCATAGTGAGATCGCTTTCCATCATTGCAGCTGCCTAGAAGACTAATCGCCCGACTCAATAACGTAGTTGATCGCCGACACAGAGGAGGTAAGTTGCCGTTTGTATCGCTGCAACAATAGGAAGTATAGTGACTTGGATCGCTGATGTGCAGAGGGTTAGACCTTCCAAGATAGGCCTGTGGCCGTGGAAGACATAGAAGGTTTATGGGCCGCCATTGCGGAAGCCGAGATGACTAACCACCCAATGCATAAGGAACTCGACTGCCGATGCAGCGCATAGGCTGGTTTCATCGCCGATCAGGTTCGGAGAGTTGGATGCAGATCCGATATAGTGGAAGGAAACAGGTGAACAGTCCTTCGCATCGCCAATGCAGATTGAAAGTTTGGCGATTTTCCCACCGAAACGCCGGAATCTTTGTGCGGAAGAGACCCGATGAAGAGAAGGAAACTTTGGGTTTTTCAAAAGAATTTCTCAGTAGTTTTTCGAGCACTTTTCGACTGTCTTCAGTCGGTTTTCAGTAGATTTCAGCAGACTATCCGTAGTCACAGAGCTGAATATGAAATAGAAAAGAATTCGGTGTTTTAGCATAATTGTCGTTTTATGAATTTCCAGAAGAAAAGGTAAGTAATTTTTATTTATATTAATATTATGCATCTAACGATTTGTTACGAACACATTTGTAGAACTTTAGATAACTTCGAAAGGCAGTACTCCAGAAAGAGCAGTGTGGTAAAGCCAGAGGTGGTTCAGTCATGAGAACCCATGATGAGTATGATGCTCGGGATTCTTATAAGCGAGCAAAAGATGCCATGGGAGAAAATGTCCGTAATGGAAATGATGACATAGAGTCTAATGGAAGGAGATTCAAGGGGACACCATTCGAGGTTGTAGCCACCATGAGAAGCTTGGTTAAATCCCAGAAAGAGCAGCATCAGTTGAATGCTACCATATTGTAGAGTCTGACAGATTTACAAAAAAAGATAGATTCTAGACGAGGTACATCAAGGCCAGAAGGTAGTAAGAGCAGCACTAGGAGAAGGAGAAGGACTTCTAGTGGATCATCTGATTTTGAAGTATCCAGCGGGGATACAAGTTCATCTCCTCATAAGAAAATAAAGAGACACCATAGGGATCGCTCTTGGGACAAATTTAAGAAAGCTAAACCTCCTTCATTTGATGGTGAGGTAAAGACTGGACAAGAGGTTGAAGCTTGGCTTCTTGGGATAAAGAAGTACTTTCAAGTGCATGATTATTCAGGAAACATGAAGGCAAGAGTTGTCATATTCAATTTGAATGGAAGAGCATCCATTTGGTGGGAACACTTCAAGCAAGTAAAGAGGATCAGTGAAAGGAGACTTAAGTGGAAACAGTTCAAGAAGTATTTAAAGCAGAAATACCTCTCTGATAGGTATTATGATGACAAGATTAAGGAGTTCCATGAGCTGAGATTGGGACAGCGGACCATGGAAGAGTATGCAAATAATTTTTTGGAGCTATTGAGGTATGTCCGGTACATCGGAGATGAAAAAGTGAAGGTCCAACATTTTCTGAGTGGATTACCTCAGTCTTACAAAGATAGAATTGAGTTTTATGAACCTAGAACTCTTGAGGAAGCAATAAGGAAGGCTAAGTATTTCTATGAGCAAAGCAAAGGTAAGCCGGATTACCATAAGGCATGGAAGGACAAGAATAACGAGAAGTTTGACCAAAGAAAGAAAGGTTTCAAACCTTCTAACTTCAAGAATCAGCTAAAGAAGCCATCCCAAGCTGTGAGTAAGCTAGTTGGAGTGACAGGAGAAAAGCCTAAATATCCACAACAGAATAGAGGGCCACTCCAATGTTGGAAATGTGGAGGACCCCACATGCACAAAAATTGTCCACTCAAGAATGAGAGTGCAAGGCCGGCTTATAAAATTCAAGAAGCAGAAACAGTGGTTCAAGTAGCAAGGGTAGTCCCTAGGATTTATGCAACACTGGAGGACCGCCAGGAAAATCACCAGTCAGTTATGGTTGAAGTTACAGGTAAGATTGTTGAGCAATCTGTTTCTATTTTGATTGACCCTGGTTCTACGCACAGTTACATTACTCCTAGAGTAGTGGAGATTTGTGATTTTAAGAAAGTAAAGCATAGGAAGTCTTGTTTAGTTCAGCTAGCCACTGGAACTAAGAGAAAAGTTAGTGAAGTGCTAGAGAAATGTCCATTGGTCATGGATGGAATGGTCACTTGTGTAGATCTGAATGTTCTACCACTTGGTTCCTATGATGTTCTCATTGGAATGGATTGGTTAGAATCTCACAGGGTGAAGCTTGATTGTTACAATAAGACTTTCGAATGCATGAATGAAGAAGGGAACCTAGTAGTTGTGAAAGGTATTCCAAAGGTGATTTCAGTAAGGCAGGTTTTAGCAATGCAGTTAAAGAAGTTCTGTATGAAGGGTTGTCAGTTGTATGTAGCTCATATTTTGGAGACATTAGGAGATGAAACTCCTAGTTTGGAGGACTATCAGGTGTTACAGGAATTCAGGGATGTGTTTCCTGATGAGATTCCAGGGCTTCCTCCAAAGAGGGACATTGATTTCACAATTGAACTTGTACTAGGAGAAGCACCAGTGTCCAAGACACCCTACAGGATGAGTACACCAGAGATGCTAGAATTGAAGATGCAACTGCAAGAGTTGTTGGAAAAGAAGTATATCCGGCTGAGTGTGTCTCCTTGGGGAGTACCATTTATATTTGTAAAGAAGAAAGATGGTACACTCAGGTTATGTATTGATTACAGACAGTTGAACAAGGTTACTGTGAAGAATAAATATCCTTTGCCTAGGATTGATGACCTCTTGGATCAAATGAGAGGAGCAAAGGTATTTTCCAAGATTGACTTGAGGTCTGGTTACCATTAGGTGAGAATCAAAGATGAAGACATTCATAAGACAGCCTTCAGGACAAGGTATGGACATTATGAGTTTGTAGTGGTACCATTTGGTCTCACAAATGCACTAGCTACATTTATGTGCCTTATGAATAGTGTCTTCAATAGGTATTTGGACAAATTTGTTCTTGTTTTCCTTGATGACATTCTTGTTTATTCTAAGAATGAGAAAGAACATGAAGAGAATTTGAGATTGACATTAAAATTTCGCAGGGAGCATCAACTATATGCAAAACTAAGCAAGTGTGACTTCTATAGAGATAGAATTCAGTATTTGGGTCACATTATCTCAGAGGAGGGTATATATGTGGACCTTGAAAATATTGAAGCCATTATGAATTGGTATACTCCAAGAAATGTGATAGATGTGAGATATTTTATGGGACTTGTAGGATACTACAGGAGATTCATTGAAGGATTCTCCAGAGTTGCACATGCCATCACTTCTTTGCAAAAGAAGGGGATGAAGTTCGAATGGACATCGAGGTGTGAAGAAAGTTTCCAGCGGTTGAAGAATCTTCTCACTAGTGCACCCGTATTGAAAGTTGCAAATCCAGAGAAGGATTTTGTGGTGTGTACCTATGCATGCAGACAAGGGCTTGGAGGAGTCCTTATGCAGGACAACCACACAATATGTTACGAGTCAAGAAAGCTGAAGGAACATGAAAATAACTATGCCACTCATGATCTAGAGCTTTCAGCCATAGTACATGCCCTCAAGATGTGGAGACATTACTTGATGGGTAGGAGATTTGAGCTCAGAACATACCATTGTGGTCTGAAGTATTTGTTTGATCAGCCTACTCTGAATTCTAGACAAGCAAGATGGCTGGAATATTTATGTGAGTTTGATTTTGAAATCAAGCACATAAAAGGGAAAGAGAATAAGGTAGCTGATGCACTCAGCAGGAAGGTGTAGGAAATGCATGTGGCATCTCTTAGTAGTTGCCAATTAGATTTGAGGCAGTAGATTGTTAGTCATGCCGCTGGAGATGAATTGTATGAGCAGGTAAAAGACAAATTGCAACAGCAAAGTCTTGAGAAGAGGTATGAGGGATATAAATTGGAAGAAGATGGACTTCTCACTTATAAAGGTAGAATTTATATTCCGAATGTAGCAGAGTTGAGGAGAGTTGTTATGGATGAAATCCATCAAGCTCCATATTCTAGTCACCCAGGATATCAGAAGACAATTGCTACAGCCAGAAAGCAGTACTTTTGGCCAGGAATGAAAAGGGATATGGCTGAGTACATTTCGAGGTGTATGAAATGTCAACAGGTAAAGGTTGAGCATCAACATCCAGCAGGTTTGTTGCAGCCCTTGCCAGTTTCGGAATGGAAATGGGAAGTTATTTCCATGGATTTCATTACAGGATTGCCGATGACTTGGAGACAACATGATTCCATCATGGTTGTGGTGGACAAGTTGACAAAGGAAGCACATTTTATACCGGTTAAGTCTATGCATAAGACTGATGACATTGCAAAGATCTTCATGAAAGAGATTTTCAAATTGCATGGATTGCCAAAGGCAATAGTCTTTGATAGGGATGTCAAGTTCACTTCCAACTTTTGGAAGGGGTTGTTTGTAGATTTGGGTACAAAGCTAAACTTCAGCACTGCCTACTATCCTCAGATAGATGGGCAGATGGAGAGAGTTAATCAGGTGCTTGAAGATATGCTTCGCATGTACGTGATGGAAAAACCAACCAAGTGGGAAGATTACTTGCACTTGGTAGAGTTTGCTTATAACAATGGACAGCAGGCATCCTTGGGGATGAGTCCGTATGAAGCTTTGTATGTAAGAAGGTGTAGGACACCAGTGACTTGGGATAACCCAGTGAACAGGGTTGTGCTTGGGCTAGAATTGCTCAAGGAGATGGAGAAAGAGGTTATAAAGATCAGGAAAAATCTGAAAGCAACACAGGACAAATAGAAAAGCTATGCAAATAAGCATAGGGTGAACAAGGAGTTCAGTGTTGGGGATCATGTTTACCTTAGAGTGAGGGCAAAGAAGAGCTCCTTGAAACTTGGAAGTTGTGCCAAGTTGTCACCAAGATATTGTGGGCCATTTGAAGTGCTTGAAAGAATAGGGATAGTTGCATATATACTTGCATTGCCTGCTAGTACTAGAGCTCATAATGTTTTTCATGTTTCTTTGCTTAAGAGATATGTAGATGATCCTAACAATGTGATAAATTGGGATGTGATTCAGGTGGAACCCAAGGGAGATTTTCGAGCTGAGCCAATGCGCATCCTCGACAGGAAGGTCACAATGCTCTGGAACCGGGCCATAGGTCAGGTGAAGGTGCAATGGGAGCACTACAAACCTGAAGAGGCTACATGGGTGTTGGAGGATGCCATGCGATTGGCACACCCATTTTTGTTCAATTCTGTGAAACACTGAGGCGATACTAGTGTAGCATTTATTTCAAATTTTGTAAAGCACTAAGGACAGTGCTATTGAAGGGGGAGGGGAATGTAACACCCCAGTTTTGACGCCGTTGCATTAGATGTATATGTTGTATATATTGTAAATAATCATGGTGCAGAGCTAAAGGCAAAGGCCCCACCATCGATTGGTTATGCTATGTTTGAGATTGAAATTGTCACCGATGGTATATCGGGGCATGCGGCATACATATTAAGTTTCGTAATCATGTAAATCTACATCTTTAATTAAATAAAACCAACCAGCTATGCTCATTGCAACCATGATGAAAAGGGCATGATTGTCACAAGGATAAGGGGGGGGATGTCAAACCTTGGGCTATGGGGGGGGAATCCATGTGTCATCACCCTGTTTGATTTTCCTATATTTCCTCGTCTTATCCAACTACCACCTTAATGTTTTGCTGAGTAGTTGAGGCAGTTATGGCTGGGAGTGGAGTGTGGCAGGATTGTCAGCCCTTGCCCACATGCACACTCCACCAGCGGATTGAACCTCACGATGAGCAGAAGAATGACTACACCCCTCATTCCACTCTCTCCACTACACCATTCTTTCCCTTATCTATTCATCCTCATACGGGGACAGTAGTCTGATGATTCCCATGTGCAAGCTTCTTTTTCAGTTTGGTCTCACGCAGCCAGGAAGACGGAGCTATTTTGGATGTCATTCACGTTTTCCACAGAGTGGTATCTAGCATGTTTTCCATCCGAATTCCAGAGGTCTGATGTAAATTTCCCTCACGCACAGGTTGGGAGTCTGTATTTTTCTTCCCCAGTGTGGCCTATGTTGTTTTGGAGACGTTTTGGCCATGATAGGTCCACGAACGACTCAGGAATTGTTTTCCTTAACCAAGCTGTGAATCGCTTATGTGACTGCGTGTATGCAGTGGTTGGTCTTTGGACTGTGTTGGGAGCAGGGATGGGGGCTTGGTTTGCTTGATAAACCTAGTGTGTTTGGAAACAACACAGGCAGAGCTAGAGGGCTGGCTTTCTTCTCCACAACCCCTGAATAGCACTGGAAGGGAAGTCAGGGCATGAGGGACTATCTAGCAGAGAAGGGACTGATTCCTTGTGTTGGTTGTGTGTGGGTGTCATAGAAGTCAGGCTAGTTCTGGTGTGGGTGTCCCTAGCTCTGTAATGAGCTCACCAGCTTAGCATTTTTCCTTTCCCAACTCCTAGATGGCCTGATAAACCCAATTGTGTTGGCTTGGCTGTGTTTTGGTGTACCTTGGCTATGTGTAAGCCTGCTTGTTCCTTATTCCTTGGGGAATCACGCCTAGCTCGGGGGTGGTAGCATTGCTGAGAGATTCAGGAGAATGTTATCCTGTGGTTGGGTGGAACGTTGCAGGTTGCGGAACGAGTTATTTATGAGATAAGTAATCTTGTCTATTTTACTTCTGCAATCATACTACTGTTAATGAATATGATAAACATGTTGAATGCTTATATGAACGTATGTTTCTTCTGTTGTGTATGATAAATAATTATGTATCTGTGTATGTTCTACTTCAATACATTTTGTTTCAGTATTTTATGAATGCACATGTTCATGGGGTTGGTTGCCCAGATGGTTAAGGCCATGGTAGTGTCCTCTTCGCTGGTCGGAGGGTCGGGGACGCTGCATAGGACATCTTGCTAGAGAATTTCCATCACCAGAGAAGAACAACAAAAACAAGAGACATCATGCTCATGTAGATAAGATGAGGATGTAGAAGAAGAAAGGCCTTGAAATAAAACTAGAGGTGAAGATGTAGAAGAATATGTGTTATTGACTTCACTCTCTAGGTTTGTAACACCTCAAGAAGACACATGGCTTATTGATAGTGGTGCCTGAAAGCACATGACAAGGAAGAAGAAAAATATGTCAAGACTTGAAGAGAAGAAATCTCCCCAGAAGGTATCATTGGGAGTCGAATATCATTATCCCATCAAAGGTATTGGTGAATAAAGTAACAAGCTTGACTCTGGAACTTCCATGAATATGAAGGAAGTACTGTATGTATTGGGTTTGAAAAAGAACCTGCTTTCCATCTCTGCTCTATATAAGAAAGAATATAGAGTCTCTTTTATAGATGGACAAGTACTTATGTGGTACAAAGGAAATACACTTGAAGATGTTGTAGTCATTGGAGAAGAAGGAGGAGGACTCTACAAGCTCAAAGGACATCCAAAGACAACCCTTTTCCATTAGAATGCCGGCTCAAGTGAACTATGGCATAGGAGACTTGTTCACATCAACTACAAAGCATTGCCCTATGTGAGCAAGTTGGTAACATGTTTACCATATTTGAAGATCAAATATGAGGGAACTTGCAAAGGATGTGCAAGGGGAAAGAACATCTACAGTCTCTTTCCGAAAAGTGAAACAAATACCAAAGGTACGTTGGAACTAACTGATGTATGTGGTCCTATTCCCTCCATATCCTTAAGTGGATATGAGTACTATGTCACATTTATTGATGATTATTTAAGAAAGAATTGGATATACTTCTTAAAGAATAAGAGTGAAGTGCTGGGGAAATTCAAGGAATTCAAAGCCTTGATAGAGAACCTTTCAGAAAAGAGAATCAAGACACTGATATCAAATAATGGTGGAGAATACACTTCAAAGGAATTTGAAGAATTCTATAAGGAGGTGGGAATCAAGAGGGAGCTAAACACTCCCTATAATCCCCAACATAATGGTGTTGCAGAAAGAAATAATAGAACAATCATGGAAGCATTGATTACCATGATTCATGATCAAGACCTCCCTATTCACCTATGGGTTGAAGCATCAAGAACAACCGTATATGTGCATAATATATTATCTCACAGTGCTTTTGGATCCAAGACTCCTAACGAGATGTATACAGGAAAGAAACCTAAAGTGAGCCATCTCAAGATATTTAGTTGTCCAGTACATATACATATTCCGAAAGAGAAGAGAATCAAGTTGGATCCTTATGGGAACAAGGGAATATTTGTAGGATACTATGAAGTCTTCAAAGAATTCAGGATATACATTTTGAGATTCCATCATATCAAAATTACAAGGGCTGTAACATTTGATGAAAAGATGGCTCTTAAGAAGTCTATAAGGTCTCAGCTTGAAGAAGTACACGAAGAGGATGTACCTCTAAGAATGATAGAAGTTGAACCCTCTCCTAAAACAATAGCATTGGAAGATCATTACATGCTAGAACCTCAAGAGCCCCTACTATGGATATCTCTCGAAAGAGAAAACCTGCTTGGGTAATAGAAATCATACAAGAAGTAGAAATATATGGAGCATCAGGAGGCTCCACAAGATCCAACAAAATATCAAAGCCATATTCAAGTTATGTATCTTTGATGTGCAATATTGTAGATAAAGAACCCACCAGCTATGAGGAAGCTGCACAAAAGAATGGGTTGAAGCAATGACAAAATAATTCCAGTCGATCATGAAGAATGATGTTTGGGATATTGTTCCCAAACTAGAAAACAAGAGTGTAATATCTTTGAAATGGATTTACAAGATAAAACATGCTACTGATGGAAGTATTGAAAAGTACAAAGCAATATTTGTGGCTAGAGGATTCTCTCAAAAAGAGGGGATCGATTATGCAGAGACATTTGCTCCAGTAGAAAGGTACACTTCCATCATAACCATTATGGTACTTTCTTCCACAATGAAATGGGACTTACAGCAGATAGATGTAAAGAAAAAATTTATTAATGGTGTGATTGAGGAAGAGGTTTACATCGAACAACAACAAGGATTTGAAGTCGAAGACAGAGAGACTCATGCATGCAAGTTGAAAAAGGATCTGTATGGACTGAAGCAAGATCCTAGAGCTTGGTATGGCAGAATATATAGCTTTTTGACAATCATGGGATTTACCAAGAGTAAAGTTGATCATAACCTTATATGAATATTATGGATGATGAACCAATCATACTATTGTTGTATGCGGATGATCTATTTCTGACTGGAATTCAGAAACAAATCAAGGATTGCAAGAAGAAGCTAATTGATTAATTCAAGATGAAAGATCTTGGATTGATGCATTATTTCCTAGGGCTGTGTTACGAAGAAAACTTCCTATGGTTTGGGGTACCACAACAGACAGAGTGACCGTAGAAATCAATCCTTTCCTATATGCAAGAGAAACCAAACATCTAACACTAAAGGATCTCGACACATACCTTATTCCGGATGATTGATGTAGATCCCCGTTAAGCTTTTCCACTCTCGCTTGTATAAGTTATTTGCTCTCTCAACATTCATCAAACAAGACAAGCATGCTATATATAATTGTGTTAGACCTACTCTAGCATATATAATCAATAACATATAAGCATTTAAAAGCATCCATGGATTCAATACTCATTTAAATACACATTATTGGATAGGAAAAAATATTTCTATTAATATAAAACAAAGATTACAATAGTGACAACCTTTGTCGGCACGTCTACGAATCAAATAAACTGAGTCCTCCACCTGGGCCTCCATCACTTCAGTCCTCCATCTCTTGATAGCAAGCTCACAAGCAAAGGCAAGCTTGGGAAGAACATAAAGTGCTCCAAGGGACAAAGGGATGCAGACTCAAGTATAAGCTCTGGCAACAATGGACTATAGTTTTCTTGCTCTTCAATTCCTCCCCTTTCAATGTGTCCAAAGGGTTCCTTATATAGTGCTTCAATGGGGTAATGGAAGGTCAAATCCAAGCGATCTCAAGGCATATAGAAGGTGAAGAGACAAGTGACTCGGATCCACATCAAGGAAAACTCCAAAACTATTTGGCCTTTTGCACACATCATGATGTACGTGGGTTTGAGGTTCAAATCCGCGTATATACGCGAGAATCAGTTTAAAAGTTGCATATAGAAAATAAGACATGTTTTTAGGGATGATCATGGAAACATCAAAGGTACAAAAATGGTCCATGGGTTCTAAAGAGTCTACAGAGGGACAGGGAAGGCCATAAAGGTGCGATCCACCATGTGTGGTAAAATAAGCTGTAACAGATGCCCCCTAATGTGTGAGGTCAGCAGGGTCATACGATGGCCGAAATACATTATAAGTCCATCCCAGAAGTGGAGTGATGAAGAACCAGGTGGAAGAACCAGTCATCCAACAGTACAATATAGTAATCAAACTCTGCACATAACTGCAAATAGATATAGCAGTCCCGGATACATAAGAGTACAATGGCCATGAATAGGCATGATACAAAATATGACATGTGTGGTCATCACCATGTACAATATAGATATATCAGAATCTCCATCATGAAGATATACAAAGGATCATGATCTCCATGAAGGTTGAAGATATATAATGGATCAAGATCTCCATAATGGCTGGAAACATCTGACATATACTGGAATCAAGTCACGAGAGCCGAAATCTCATGAACACTGGCACGATCAAGGAGATAGCATAGCTAAAATGCCACCAATATGGAAAGTATTCTAGACAATCCGCTACGAGTACATGTCCTACTATGAGAATAGAGACATTGAGGTTGAACATAGTATTCCATCGTCTGATTACTGGTCATTAATGTATACCATTAATAGACGCGAGATTACCCACCGATAATGAAAATGGGAATCAAGGTACTAGAGTGCAAACTAACAAGTGTGAATAAAGGTGTTGAGGTCGAACACTTGAAAGGATCCATCGATCAGGGCACATTAATGTATTCCCAAAAATTGTCGATAGCGAGACAACCTGCCACTGATGACTGGAAGTCTCAAGGCACTAAAAAATGACTCTAGATTCCTATCCCAGAATAAATGATCTGAAGTCGGTGGGATGAAATCTGCTGGAAGGAGGGCATTAAGGCATCCCCCATCATCCAACATGAGGTACTCAGTAAAGCTATATAATGTGGAAGGACTCGATCATAATGTGCACGAACCAGTATAAGTACCGGGAATGGCCGACATGCAAAGTGAAGAGAACTGAGGAATGACCGACTCAGGTTTCAACTTCCTTCGAACAAGAGCATAAAGGCAAATGGTGACTGAATGTAGGCAGCATAGACTCAATATACAAAACTGGGACATCTCTGCGACATAGGAGGCATAGACAGAGGCTCCATAGGGACTGGAAGCTTAACCAATCGGTGGAGATAAAATCAGAGAAATGAGTACAGATCCTAAAGTCAAACTATTAACCCAACCAATAGATGTGATATACAGTGCTCTATTCGAAGGTGACATGACTCGACTACTACCAAAGATAACATCTTTTCTTGTTAAGCTTTTTTATTTTTTTATTTTTTGGACTTTTTCAAATATTTGGAAAAGCTTGAAAAAGAATAAAAATGTTTTATAGTTACAAACTAGGAGGAGATGAGTGTCAATGGGAAAACAAACTAGTTCCAAGAAGAGAAACATACCTATGCTCAATGCAAGGACACATGTGTAGGATAACGACACTCAGGGGAAAGTCCCCTCCCAGTAAAAATGGGGAATGAAGCTGTAAAAGATATATAAAATGGCTCTACATGGCTGGACATGAGACAAGCTCAGGCTATATGGCTGATAATCAAAGTCACAGAAGCTAGCATAAGGCTCAATGAGGCAGGCAAAACTCATGATAATGCAATTACAAATTGACATAAGGGAGTCCTGGGGACAAAGGACAGCAAAAAGATCAAGAGGAGTATGAGGTTCTTGCGCAAAGACATGGCGATACTATACAAAGGACTCCCACACCCTAAAGGGAAAAAATGTCGACATGGGCACCAAATGCAACAAAGGAGCTAACTAGGGCACCCATGTATGGTCAAGCTCTACCATTCACATCATGTCACTTCTAAAACAACAAGAAAGTTCCATGACAAGATAGAATGGGTTCATACCTAAGGTTATAATGAAATGGTCATAAGGTCATGCAAAATGCACACAGATGTGAAATCTAACCTATATGCCAGTTTAGACATAATACCTGAAAGTGACACAAACGAGTCAAAACAATGGTTGAAACGGTGCTCAAAACGAACTCCTACATCATCAGATTAGTCCAAAATGGCCAGAAACGGTTCAAAACTATAGAAAGGGGGTAAAAAATTTCAAAAATTTCAAAATTTTTCTATAAATAGTAAAAAATTCAAAAATTACATATCATTTGAAATTTTTACCCATTTGAGCTTAGAACTTCAATCGCGAATTCCGGGAGCTTCGTCTGGCGAAATTCGACACCGTTTGTTCCAAGTAACTCGTCATGTCCTCCTCTTCCATTTTCATGTAAATTTTTTCAATTTCCATGGTCAATTTTTTACTTTTATGGCAGTATAGATTAGTCTTTTCGGCTCACGCGAAAATCGGGGCTTTTTCTGCGTATAAGGCTGGATATACGTGGAAAAACCTCCCAAACCCACGTACATACGTGGTTGTTTTGCAAACAGTCATGTATGCGGCCAAGCACATGGTTTTTTAAGGTATATAATGACCAAAAATTATTTTTAATGTGCAGGATGGTCCTAGAATGGAGGGAGAGGGAACATGGAGACATAGACGAGGCTATACGGGGTGATTTGATGGCTCAACAAGCTCTACGTTCATGTGGGTTATACAATTTTTGGTGTCTTGGAAGCCTGAGTGCCAAACCAAGACTCCTGTAGATGCTAGTAGACTACTGGGATCCAGACTCAGAGTCTTTCCATATCGACGGGATGTCCCTCACTATAGAGGTGGAGTACATATATTTCATTACAGTATTGTCTCGACGGGGAGAGGTGGTGAACCTATGTTCTCCATGGCCCAGAGGTGGCCTCACCATTGATGAATACATTGCAGTATACTATTTTTTGGACATGAAAAATGTTGGGAGTTATATCCCTACAAACTCCATTCGGGTACTAGGCCTGAAGGCCATACTATTGGCACTCAACGGGATAGATGGGCTAGCCTCACTCCACCAGGCCTCGCGGCCATTGATGTTCTATGCAGTGGAGTGCATGAGACCCATAGTCTATGATTGGATTACTGAGTTGTTGAGTAACATAAAGCAGCAGCTCAGTGACTGCAAGATGGGTAGGGTAAGAAACTTCAGTTTCGGCAGTATACTGAGCACGTTCTTCTTTGAGCGTGTTCCAAGGCTAAGCCCTAGAGCTGACATTCCTCCTCACGGGGTTTGAGATCTAGCCCAACGACGTTGGGTAGATGCTATGTGTAGACTAGGCGGAGGTAGGGTGTCCAACCCCTACCAAGCTAATTTCTTTCCATGGTGGTGGTGGCAGATTATTGCCATCGATGATTACCCTTATGCAGGGATAGATTTTCAGGGAGATCCCGACATGCCCCTACCACCCGGAGTAGCATATGGTGATATTGGTAATGAATCCCAAATCCTCTTTTTAAGTTTTTTTAATTATTAAATTCTTTTGTGTTTTTTGATATATAGACTCAAAAGACATGTTTTGGTGTGACGACACATAGTGGAAACCTATCATATGTATGCAGATGTTGGACCACGACGGCCTGACAGCTTCCCTCATCATAGATGGAGGGGAAGAGGAGATTATATCATGGGTGTGGATGTGGAGTGAACGCTCCAAATCATCCACACAAACTTTGTAAGATTGACACAATGGGTACCCATGGCGCAAGTCAAGGACTTGCCTGAGGCCATGCAACGCCAGGTAGTTGGGGTACCATGAGCATGGGTTCAGTTATTTCGACGACTAGCTAGAGACATGGTGTGCTACCACAATCAGAACCCCCCTCCTCCTCCATAGGCTTAGAGTCCTGAGAGTGATTCATTTTTGTACTACCGTGTATTATATTTTGGTGGCTCAGAAGCCCCATTTTTGTATTATGACACTTATGTATTATGACGTCACATTTTTTATATTTAATGAAAAAAATTTTATGATGATCGATTTTATTTGTTTGCATGGGCGTAAAAATGTATGTTTGTGACGTGCTTATGGTCTTGTTGAGGCCTGGAAAATCGCAGGTGGCAACAGTAAGGGATTCTCCCCAATCAACGTTCCCAACTAGCCCATTGATTGTTTGGTATAGGGAATCCGTCCGGTTTGCAGTCCGGCTACTGTAGGTCAAGTAACAAAAACAGAGGTTTTACCGGTTGCGACCCAATCCACCAAGTTTTTTGTGTTTTTTGCCTTTAAGAAATGAAATGCAAGTGCCTAACTAAATGCAGGGTGATCAAGATGCAGGGAGCGGTCACAATGTGATGCGCAGGTTCTTACCTCTCGTCTTGTGCTCGCAAGAAACCAAATCAGATACACTAAGAAATAAACTAACTATCTAATCTATCCCTAGGGAGCAGAATTATCATGTTGGGTGAATAATACAATCAGTACACGCATTGTGAAATGTTTCAAATAGCTGAGACTTTCTTCCAAAAGACATGAACACTCTACAAAATATTTCAACAACCAGATAGCTGATTATTTATGAACAAGCCAATATTACTCACCATGGAAAAATACATCACAAAAATAAACTTAAGAATATTCCAGCAAGAACATAGGTTCGGGAATCAAAACATTCTCACAGTTAAAGAGTCATAGCTGAAAACAAAATAGTTCCTTTTCACATAGCTCAATTAAATACATGTGATGTATTCCATATTGCACCTCTTCCAGCAAGCAAAGTTTGCAATCTCTCATGTAAAACGAAGTAGTTCCTCTTACAATAGATGGTTTACAAAATTTCCCAGGAAAAAGCCCTTTTCATTCCTACTTTCAGATATTTAAACTACAATTTGCGACCCTTGGGCTGCCTCCTCTATCTCCTTCTCAGCTTCCCCAACGCTTCAAAATATTCTACAAATTATTAGTAACTGACAAGTCTTCAAGTTCCATCTCTTCGTTGCCATTCACGCTGTCTTTTCTTTCGCTTGTTCTTCTAGCCTCGGTTTGATCCACGCCGAAACGCTTAGCTATACCTTCGCGCCATCATAGTTCCACCAATCCCTTAGATCCCCCTGTGCAAAATAGAAAAGCATCATTTATGTATTTACGTTACATAACAAAATAGCAAGATCTACTCATGAAACAACCATCCCGCAAGGAAATTACCAGGCGCCGACACCACTACCTCGACCATGGCGGGAAACTTACTGGCAGTTCAACAAGACTCACGTCGAAAAGGGAAACCACTCCGCAGGCGGGAAACCATTAATCAGACGTCGGAAGGGTAGGACATCGGAGGTTAAATGGGTCTCCCCAGCCGCAACGGCGGACGAGACCAGGGTTGAAGACATAAGCTAACCGCGGGTGGGGAAAGACCAAATTGGACGTCGGCAGATACTCGCATCGGAAGCTCACTAGCTCTCCCCAGCCACAACGGCGGGAGGGTATAAGCTACGGTCCAACGATTTAAGACCAAAACGAATCGGGCGTCGGAGGGATCCAGACTTCGACCGAATAAACAATATTGGAGCCACAACGGCGGAGGGGCTGGAACTTTGCAGCTTCCGATCTAACAACACAAAGAGAACCAATCATAGGAAAAATCAACGATTAAAACAGCGCTAAGGGTCAACTGCAGCCAAAGTCATTTTTTCTTTGCGAAGGCTGCCCTGAAGAACAAGATTATATATATATATATATTTTTTTTTTCGGCTGGTAAACCCGACATCCACGGCTCGAACCAAAATTGAACATGGCACACATAAATCTGTGGGCATCCAACTCCAAAGTAAAACAAAAAGAAGACACGTTCAAGAGGCCCAAGATTTCAACGATCAAACTATGCGAAATAATGAGGAGGGGACCAAAAATTAAACATTAATTTGGGGGAGAACGGTTGTGGAAGCAACAACTGGCAATTATCTAGTGAACCTAGATCTCTGGGTGATTATTTTTCTTTGAGTAGTAAACTGTTCCTCAACAAAAGCATCCATTGAATTCTTCCAGCTATCCGGATTTCTCAAATAACCGAAGTGTGTACCTTAATCATTGATACTAGTCCAATTTGGGGAAGGTGAAAACTGAGACCTTCAAGTCCAGATAACTCTGTTGAGGCCAGCGTATGAGTCTCATTATTATCCCTGTCTTCAGGTAGCTATCAGCGTGGACACCACGGGATTGTAGCAGACAGTAAACAACAATATTCATTTGTTCCTCGTTCCCATGCCATTTTAACATTTTTGTGCTTTTGGACTTTTGTCCCTTTCATCTGAGCCCTTCTGTTCGCCTTTCTTACTGAATTTTAATTCAGGATCCTCTATCCCATAATGCCCTTTTCTGTGAGTGGTGTACTTTAAGTTTCAGCTCACGGACGGAGAGGATCTTTTGGAAATTTTAGTATTTATGATTCAACACCTGCTTTGATTTATGATGCTTTTATAGAAGTTTGACTCTTTATTTGCCTTTTGGCATTCACTTCTTGGCATGGGATCATTTATATTTAACACACTGTTCACCTTGCTCTTTTCCATGGGTCCTCCGTTATCGCCCCTTAGACATTTAAGTGTGATGTGGATGGAACCTCAACATAGTATTCCAGACTCTTTGAATCCGGTTCATCGTACAGGGATTAAGCAGGACTTCAATGCACACAGAGATTTTGAGAAAACTGCTGGGCTAGAAGAAATTCAAACAGCAATACACAGTCCGACTACTCAACATGTCTAATGTTCCCAGAAATTTCAGTGTTTCTCAAATAACTGCTAGTTTACTCCCTTTATTGAAACCAATAAACTTAAATTTAAACAAAAGGAAAATATGACTCAAAAACAAACAGAAAGCTTATTTATGTACAAAACATAAAAACTCAAAGAAAACTTCAAGAAAAATAAGGCTTGAGAAGCAAACCATTAACTGGCAAGTTCTCCTCCCATCCCTGTAAATCTTGTAGCTTATAAGTAGCAGGGCCAAATTTTGCTGTGATTTGAAACGGGCCTACCCACAACTGCTGGAACTTAGTATGCTTTCCCTTCTCATCATGAGGATGATCCCATTTGAGAACTAGGTCTCCCACTTCCAAGTCCTTTTTTCCAGCTTTATGTTTGTCAAACCATCTTTTGACTACCTCCTGTTGTTGTTTGAAACGTTCTCTAGCCTTGGATCTGGCCTCTTCTGCTTTCAGGAGATTGTATATTCTTATTTGCAGAACCTCATCATCCGACCCCCTAGACTCTTGAGCTAGTATGGAAGATGGAAGCAGGATATTGGGAGGCAGGATGGCTTCCTTACCGTACACAAGGGTATAGGGTGACGCTCCTATTGTAGACTTGGGGGTAACTCTGTCAGCCCATAGGGCGTTGGGTAAGGCTGAGTGCCAACTTCGCTGGTTTTCTATGACGGTCTTCTTCAGGATTCTAATGAGGTTTTTATTGGAAGATTCAGCCAGGCCATTCCCTTGCGGATAGTAGTTAGCAGAATAATGTATTTTTATCCCTTTCTCATGAGCAAATGCAGTCAATTTAATGGATGAAAAGTATTTAGCATTATCAAAGACTAACGAAATTGGAACTCCAAACCTGGTCATGATATGATCTTGTAGGAAACTGATGACTTCGTCTTCATTTATCTTGCGCAGTGGGATAGCTTCGACCCATTGAGTGAAATAATCAGTCGCAGTAAGAATGTACTTGTGCAGCAGTGAAGAATTTGGTTTTATTTCTCCAATGATGTCCAATCCCCATTGCTCGAAAGGCTCCGTGATCATTATAGGCTTTAGAGGTGTTGCTGCTCTAGGTTGTCTCCCGCCACATCTTTGGCAAGTGTCACATTTTCTGACGTGCGCATGTGCATCCCTGAAAAGCGTTGGCCAGTAGTAACCAGCTCTGAGTACCTTATGGGTAGTAGTGTCCCCTGAATAATGTCCCCCAGCCGGACCATCGTGCAATTCAGACATTACTTTCTCAGCATCTTCTTTCTCCAAGCATCTCAGGAGGACTCCATCGTAGTTTTTCCTGAATAATACGCCTTCCACGATTTGGTAGGAAGTTGATTTCAGGCGCAGAGCTCTTCTTTGTTTGGAACTCCAATGTTCTGGAAACAGCCCTGACTGCAGGTAATGCACAAGGTCTCTATACCAAGACTCAGGGGCTGTGAATAAAGGACACACATCCATTACATGCAACTCGGCTTCATTATCCCATGCTTGTTCTTCGTTGTTTCTACTTCCAGTCATCAATTTGCATAACCCTTGACCTTTCACTATAGTGGCTGGCTTGAATTCAAGGTCGTATTCTTGAAGGGCTGTTACCCAGTTTCCCCTTCTTTCTCCTAACTCTTTCTGAATGAGAAGGGATCTTACAGCCGGGTAAGGGACTATTACCTTGGTCCGATTTTTTAATATATAAGGCCTGAATTGTTTCACTGCCTTAAACACTGCGTACTCTTGTTTATCAATGGCTGGGTAGTTTAATTCAGCCCCTTGTAGCCCAGTGCTCATAAAAGATATCGAGAATTCATCACCCCCATCCTCCTTTTGCGTAAGCACAGCTGCCAATGAATCATCGGATGCAAACGTATACATAATAAAGTATTTGTCAAAGTTTGGGCTCTTCAGGGAAGGAGCATGTGCAACATCAGTCTTGATTTTGCTGAAAGCATTCTTTTCACTTTCAGTCCACTTAAATTGTGTATTTTGCTTGACCATCTGCTGGAGTGGCTTAACAGTCTGGGAAAAATCAGGTACAAATCTTCTTACAAAGTTTATTGTTCCCATGAAGGATTGCATTCCATTTTTATTATGGGGCATAGGGATTTGTTCAATGGCCTTAATTCTTTCTAGGTCTATAGATATACCTCTCTTTGAAACTATATGCCCCAGTAACTTGCCCTCTGTGACCACAAAAATGCACTTCTTAGGATTGAGGGAA
Source organism: Pseudotsuga menziesii (assembly GCA_001517045.1). Taxonomy (NCBI): domain Eukaryota; kingdom Viridiplantae; phylum Streptophyta; class Pinopsida; order Pinales; family Pinaceae; genus Pseudotsuga; species Pseudotsuga menziesii. The sequence continues at coordinate 57,744 of LPNX011081220.1, forward strand.
ATGCCATATTTCTGGCAGCGTTCGAAAATTTGCTTCAGGTGGAACGCGTGCTCCCCTCTTTTCTTCGAAAATATTGTGATGTCATCAAGGTATACCACCACACTTCGTCCAATCAGTCCATGGAAAGCTATGTCCATAGCTCTCTGAAATGTCGCTCCAGCATTAATCAGTCCAAAAGGCATCCTTCTATAGGAAAAAGTCCCCCATTTACTTCTGAACGTTGTCTTCAATCTATCTTCCTCGGCTACTAACACTTGGTTGTAACCAGAGAACCCGTCTAACAATGAAAACAATTCAGAACCGGAAACCATCTGTAACAACTGCTCCATGGGAGGCACCGGATAGTTGTCTTTATCTGAGGCGCGGTTTAAGTTTCTGAAGTCCACGCACAGTCTAATTTCTCCCGATTTTTTTCTAACTGGCACTAAATTTGACACCCACTCAGAGTGTATGACTTTAAAAATAATTCTGGCATCTAACAATTTCTTTACTTCGCTCTGGATTAGTGGCTCCAACTTCAGGTGCATCTTCCTTAACAGCTGCTGATATGGCTTGACGCCCGCTTTAATCGGGACGATATGCTTGATGATGCTAGTGTCGTAGGTTTTCAAATCTTGGTACGTCCAGGAAAAGACATCTTTGTACTGTTTAAACAAACTGATGAACCTATCCCTCTCGACTGGTGAACAACATTTGCCGAGGTTCACAAACTTAGGATCCATTTCAGTCCCTAAGTTTACCAGTTCGAACTGTAGAGTTGAGCTGTGCATTTTTACGTTAGCGGGTCTTCTGAATTTTTCATCCAAGTCAAACATATTCTCTAACGTTCTGACCCCTTTAGGGATGAAATTGTCAAATTTCATCTCGGCTTGGTGTTTTTCATCATCGATAATGGCTCCTTTAAAGATCTCATCATTTGTCAAACACTCGATTATCTGCTGGTCATTGTCAAATACTCGCAAGTTGGTGATCATGTCAGGTACTGAAGGCCTGAAAAGTAATTCAACAGAACATTTGTTATTAGTGGGTACCAGCCTGGCGGCTGATGTGGCCAAAAGATCAGCGGCCGCATTTTTCATTCTTGGGATTGAAATAATATTGAATGCATGAAAACATTTAAGCAAATCCCATACCTCGTTTTGGTAAGCTTTCAAGTGGGGGGAAACACAATGTATTTGATTTCTTATTTGCTTTACAACTATTTCTGAGTCCCCAAAAACTTTTAAATTTCTTACCTTCAATTCAATCGCTTTCTTGAGTCCCTGCACTAGTGCTTCATATTCAGCCGTATTGTTAGTACATTCAAACTCTAATCTACATGACAGGAAATGTTTATTCTTTTGCGGATCAATAAGGACACATCCAGCCCCCGACCCTTCTAATGTCTTTGAGCCATCAAAAAATAAAGTCCAAAAATCATTAACTATTGAAAATGAATCTATTCCTACTGCTAAGTCTACTATGTTACAGTCAATCTCATCAGCCTGAGAAAAACGAAGGAGATCAGGCTGGGTGTTAGATGTGTCACTGGCCTCCTCCGCTTGATAGTTCCCTGGTTCCAGGTCGAGGAAATGGTTTCCCAACATAGGTTCGACCGGTATATTCTTCTCATCCAGTTGAGTAACATTGTACTTCATGTGAGGTTCTCTCAAAACCTTAATCTGATTGGGACTTCCTTTGTATGGCAACCACAGGTGCGACCAATCTGAGGCAAAATATCCATTCAATTTAGCTGACCAATCTCTGCTCAAGACCAGGCCGTAAGCGTCTGGTATATCAACCACCATGATGTTGATAAACTGGCATACTTTGTCATTTGATGCCAAACGGATTAGAACGTCCTCCATCTCACCAATTACCTTAACGTCTGTCCTATCCAATTGCACCACCCTCCACGTGGTTGGCTTAAACTGCCCATTGATTTTCTTACATACTGATACGGGCATGACATTAATTGACGCCCCTAAGTCTACTAGACAATTGTGAACGTTATGGTTAAAAATTTCAAACGTCGGGAGGAAGGGTGGCTGTTTAGTTTTAGACTTACCTCCAGTGCTAGCTTCTCCAATTTCTTCTTCGTCCAGAGGTTGATTGTCAGCAGGCCGCTCCTCTTCTGATGTTTCCAGTGCTTTCAACAATATTTCTTTTTGTTGAGGTACTTTGCACATTTCAAACAGAGGGACGTTTGCCTTTATCTTTTTTAAATCTTCAACAACGTCATATTCTATTTGTTGTTTAATGGACTGAGATTTATCAGCATTCACCTTTTCTTTGTTTAGTTCAAGCAGCGTTCTGTTCAGCTTAGGATCTTGGATGGTAATAGTGAATTCCGGAGTCTTATCAGCCACGGATTTATCTTGAAATTTCTTCCTGATATTTCTTTGCAGCCTTCTGATCTTTGGGAGTAAAAGACTGTCATTGCTAACCATCCCTTGAATTCTAGTTGTCACGCTAGCCTCCCTGTTATCTTTGTGTTTTTTAGTTATATCTTCTTCTGCATCGAGTAAGGAGATAGAACTCCATAATGCCATAGTCTCTTCTTCCTATTCTTTTGTAGAAGTAGAAGTAGCATTTTCTTTCTTTTCATCATCATCTTCTTCCGTTAGTCTCAAATCCAACATCTGATTCATAACTAACGTCATTGAATTTATCCATTGTGGACAGTTCCTTTGGGAGTGAGGCTGCTGGTGAAAGGTGCAGAAATTTTCCATCCCTATCTCTGTCAGATTCATAGACGCAGTATTGTGAGGAGGAGGTTGGAACTGATTGTTTTCCTCCCTTTTCTTATAATAAGGCCTGTAGGACTTCTGTGTTTCCTTCTCTTTTTCCAAGTCTATGATCTTATTAGACAACTTTTGCATCATTTTGGCCATACTTTCATAATCTGGTGCTTTCTCCTCTTTAGGCTTTGTGAACAATAAAGTTTTCCTTCTCTCTCCTGATTGTTCAGGGTAATCTTCAATACTCTCTCTTTCAGCCTCCACCACTTCTGCTTCTTCATAGGTTTCTGTCAGAGTAGGCTTGGCCCTACCTTTCGCAAACATGGCCAGATCAGGACCCAAAGCTTAAGTATAGTACTCAATTAGTACTTTGTCTGAAGGCTTATCTGTTTCAGAAAAGTTCTTAAGATATGCTGCAAACCTTTGTGTGAAACTGTGCACTTTTTCCTTTTTCTCTTTCTTCAGTGCACATAGTCCTTTCATAAGGGTTGCATGAGTCTTTTGAACTGCATATTTACTCCTGAAAATTCTCTGGAAAGTATCCCAATCTGGGATAGAATTAGCAGGAAACCCAAAGTACCAAGATGCAGCAGCTCCTTTGAGGGTATGCAGGAAAAGTCTGCACACTACATCTTCATGTTCCCCAGCCCTCAGACCTTCTATTGCCAAGTAGAAAATTTGTAGGTGATCATCCACTAGGATCTTCTCATTGGGGTCAAATTTAGGCAATAACTTCTCAAAGGCTTGAGGTAGGTCATGCAAAGGGGGAGTCAGGTTTAGGGATGACCTGGATTTCCATGCAGGTGGTGGATTGGGTGGATTGGGAGGAGGTTGATTAGCGTTAACACCGGCCATGAGTTGAGGTGGAGAGTGAGGAGGTGAACCAACAGGGGTGTGAACAGGAGAAATGTAAGGGGTTTCTGGGCCTTCTTGATTCAAAGGTAGCTCAACTTCTTGCAAAGCAGTCTCTACAAGTTCTTCCCAGTCTCCAACCAACAATGAATCTTCTGCTATAGGACAGTTTTTCTTCTTGTACTCTCTTCTAGGTAAGTCAGGGATAATTGGTAACCCTCCAAGCTTCTTTACGTATGCCCGGGTGTGTATTCTTAGGTCGTTAACTACTTCGTTACCAACAGCATATAGATGTTCTATTTTTTCTTCTTTCGGAATTGGATTGCGCGGTCCACTACTTTCAGAACTGTAACCAATGGAATAATATCGGGAAAACGGGTTTCCTCGGCCAGCCAGGAACTGGCGGCCCTCCTTCTAGCGCCAAAACTATTGAGGCCTGGAAAATCGCAGGCGGCAACAGTAAGGGATTCTCCCCATTCAACGTTCCCAACTAGCCCGTTGATTTTTTGGTATAGGGAATCCATCCGGTTTGCGTTCCGGCTACCGTAGGTCAAGTAACAAAAATAGAGGTTTTACCGGTTGTGGCCCGATCCACCAAGTTTTTTGTGTTTTTTTCCTTTAAGAAATGAAATGCAAGTGCCTAACTAAATGCAGGGTGATCAAGATGCAGGGAGCGGTCACAATGTGATGCGCAGGTTCTTACCTCTCGTCTTGTGCTCGCAAGCAACCAAATCAGATACACTAAGAAATAAACTAACTATCTAATCTATCCCTAGGGAGCAGAATTATCATGTTGGGTGAATAATACAATCAGTACACGCATTGTGAAATGTTTCAGATAGTTGAGACTTTCTTCCAAAACACATGAACACTCTACAAAATATTTCAACAACCAGATAGCTGATTATTTATGAACAAGCCAATATTACTCACCATGGAAAACTACATCACAAAAATAAACTTAAGAATATTCTAGCAAGAACATAGGTTCAGGAATCAAAAAATTCTCACAGTTAAAGAGTCATAGCTGAAAACGAAATAGTTCCTCTTCACATAGCTCAATTAAATACATGTGATGTATTCCATATTGCACCTCTTCCAGCAAGCAAAGTTTGCAATCTCTCATGTAAAACAAAGTAGTTCCTCTTACAATAGATGGTTTACAAAATTTCCCAGGAAAAAGCCCTTTTCATTCCTACTTTCATATATTTAAACTACAATTTGCGACCCTTGGGCTGCCTCCTCTGTCTCCTTCTCAGCTTCCCCAACGCTTCAAAATCTTCTACGAACTGTTAGTAACTGACAAGTCTTCAAGTTCCATCTCTTCGTTGCCATTCACGCTGTCTATTATTTCACTTGTTCTTCTAGCCTCGGTTTGATCCACGCTGAAACGCTCAGCTATACCTTTGCGCCATCGTAGTTCCACCAATCCCTTAGATCCCCCTGCGCAAAACAGAAAAGCATCATTTATGTATTTACATTACATAACAAAATAGCAAGATCTACTCATGAAACAACCATCCCGCAAGGAAATTACCAGGCGCCGACACCACTACCTCGACCATGGCGGGAAACTTACTCGCGGTTCAACAAGACTCACATCGGAAAGGGAAACCACTCCGCAAGCGGAAAACCATTAATCGGACGTCGAAAGGGTAGGACATCGGAGGTTAAATGGGTCTCCCCAGCCGCAATGGCAGACAAGACCAGGGTTGAAGACATAATATAACCGCGTGTTGGGAAAGACCAAATCGGACGTCGGCAGATACTCGCATCGAAATCTCACTAGCTCTCCCCAGCCACAACGGCGGGAGGGTATAAGCTACGGTCCAGCGATTTAAGACCAAAACGAATCGGGCGTCGAAGGGATCCAAACTTCGGCCGAATAAACAATCTTAGAGCCGCAACGGCGGAGGGGCTGGAACTTTGCAGCTTCCGATCTAATAACACAAAGAGGCCCGATCATAGGAAAAATCAACAATTAAAATAGCGCTAAGGGTCAACTGCAGCCAAAGTCATTTTTTCTTTGCGAAGGCTGCCCTAAAGAACAAGATTTTATATATATTTTTTTTCGGCTGGTAAACCCGATATCCACGGCTCGAACCAAAATTGAACATGGCACACATAAATCTACGGGCATCCAACTCCAAAGTAAAACAAAAATAAGACACGTTCAAGAGGCCCAAGAGTTCAACAATCAAACTGTGCGAAATAATGAGGAGGGGACCAGAAATTAAACATTAATTTGGGGGAGAACGGTTGCGGCAGTAACAGGTCTATGAAACAAATTCCAATCTAACACATAGTTAGCATATGAGTCAGCAACTTGATTATAAATTCTTGAAATATGTATGTATGTTATGTTGACAAATTGTCGTTCTAACAATCTCACATGTAAGAATCTTCGTAATAATGTCGGATCCCTAACACGATACAAGCCATTAAGCTATGACACTACTAACTGTGAATCAAGACATACCTCAAGAGAGAGAACACCATGTGAAATGGCATCCCTTAATAGCTCGATAATGGCACTATACTCAGCAACAATGTTTGAAGAAGGCCGTAAACATACACCTCCTGAAGAAAATACTTGACCCGTAGGAGTATAAATCACCCAAGCAGCAGAGGCTGAGTGTTGAGTGTGGCGGATAGCACCATCAGTGAATCCTATGAAAGCAGAAGACTCCATTGACATCTGCCATAAGAAACGAAAGCTAATCAACAAATCCTATCACCATAATAAAACCTAACTATGCAAAAAAACTGTACAATAATATAATAATCATCTTAGCTGAAGATCATGCATAGTATTTTTTAAGATAGAGCCCATTTCTAGGCTCTGCCAAGGCTGTCCCTTCATAATCTACCAGCTCATAGGTGCCCTTCTCTAATACATGTTTGACCACGTAAGGACCATGCCACATGGGATTAAACTTACCTACCCCCAAGGGTTCTTTAGCTTGATCCCATAAAAGGACCAAATCTCCTTCACTAAACCTCCTTGAATGGACAAACTTATCATACTGGACCTTAACACGACATTTATTCACCTCTAGAGCCACTAAAGCATATTGACGCTACTCATCAAGATGCTCTAAGTGGACCAAACGTTCTTCTAATGCAGAACTGTCTGGTAAAAGCTCTATAGCTAGTTTCAATGAAGGGATTTCACATTCAACCGGCAAGACAAACTCCACTCCATGTATGAGCTCATATGGATAAAAACCGGTGGCAGTATTAACCGCAGTCCTATATACCCACAAAGGAGGATATAACATGATATGCCAATTTTTTTTTCTTTGTGCAATGGTTCGTTGGAGAATGGACTTAAGTGATTTGTTCACTGCTTCAACTTGTCCATTCACCTAAGGGTAATAAGAAGAGGAGTGTTCCTACTTATACCCTAGCTTTGAGGCCAACTCTTCCATCATTCGATTCTGAAATTTCCTACCATGTTCAATGATAAGCTCTTTCAGAATACTAAACTGAGTAATAATTTGGTTGAATATGAAATGCACGGCTGTCTCACCGTCGGATTTAATCATGGGCATAGCCTCAACCCATTTCGTGAAATAATCAACGGACACTATAATATGATGATGCCCCCCAGCTGAATATAGGTTGCAATCCATGAAGTCAAGCCCCCACTTAGTGAAGGGACTGACGGTGATAATTGGATGTAATGGGGCAAGTTGTGAGCGTATATTGCGTGCAGACACTCGGCAAGGGTGACACTTCTTGACCACATTAACACAATCTTTAAATATCGACGGCCAAAAATATCCCTCTCTCAATATTTTTTGGGCTATAGAAATCCCAGATAAATGACCACCACACGCCCCTTCGTGGAAATCATTCAGCACAACCTCAGCCTCCTCATGGGTTAAACAATGACATAAAATGAAGTCTACCCCATGGTGGTACAAAGTGTTATCCACTATAAGGTAGTTCTTAGATACGTGATGTAATCATCGTTACTCATCCCGTGAAAGGTGAGTAGGGACCTTCAATGTTTGTAAATATATGATAATATCCCCATACCATAGATCCAAAGTTGAGATAAGGAAGATATGCTCATCGATAAAAATGTCCTCATAAACTTCCTCCTCCTCCTCACTTGGGAAATCAGAAACGATCTCCGCAAAAATTAACGATTTCGTAGATTTCACTAAAACAAATTCGAGATCGAATTCTTGCAAAATAACAATCCATTTATTATACTTTCCTCCGATCATCCCTCTAGTGAGGACGAACTGAAATGGATTAACATGAGCTGCTACCAAGGTCTAGCGAAGGAGAATGTAGTGTCTCAATATTTGAACCACATGAATGGTAGCCAAGGCAAGTTTCTCCACATGGGAATAACGGATTTCCACATCTATAAGGTTCCAGCTCAAATAGTATATGACATGCTCATGGAGCTCCTCATCCTCCTGAACCAAAACCATACCAATCATCTCCATGGATGTGGCCACATAAGTCAAAAATTCATGGCTATAGTCGGGTGGACTAAGCATGGAGATCGATGCTAAGGCTCCTTTAAGAGCATCAAAGGACTCCTGGGCTCACCCATCCCAGCAAAAGGTAGTGTCCTTCTTCAAAAGACACATAAAGCCCTTAGTCAAATTGGCAAAGTTAACCGCGAATCTCCATAAGAAGTTTTCCATGCCTTGCAAGCATTGAAGATGTCTAATATTTCCTGGGGGAGACAATTGAAGTATTGCCTCAACCTTTAAGGGATCGACTCTTATACCCTCTTTAGAAACAATGAATCCTAGAAAGTGACCTGAATTCACGCAAAAGATGCACTTATGAGGATTTAACCTAACCTGGTAGTGACAACACCTTTCGAACACTAATCTCAAATGGTATGAATGACGCACTCTCAGTCGAAAATGAGCAGCTAGGTCATCCAAAAATAATTCAATAATCGATTTGAGATCGTGAAAAATCAAGGTCATAGCCCGCTGAAATGTGGCTCCGACGTTTTTAAGACCGAAAGGCATATTCCAATATGCAAATGTACCCTAAGGACAAATAAATGCAGTTTTGTGTTGATCCTCGGGTTTAATTTGAATTTGATTATATCCAGAAAAGTCGTCCATGAAAGAAAATACCTCACTTCCCGCACACTCATCCAAAATCTGATCAATAAATGGTGTGGAAAAATTATCCTTAGGACATGCACGATTTAAATCATGGAAATCAGTACATATACAGATCACTCCCTATTTCTTATCAACCAAAATGGGGTTTGAAACCCACTCCATCAAGGGAACATGATAGATAAATCCGTCTTTCAACATATTTTCTATCTCAGCCTTAATCGCAGGTACTTTTATAGGATTCACCGCACGCAAACGTTGTCGAACAGGCTTTGCATTTGGATAGGTCTTAATTTCATGTTTGACAATACAAGGGTCTATACCTGGCATTTCATCGCATGACCAAGCAAAGATATCACGAAACTCTTTGAACAGCTCGGTATACTCCAAAATATCATCATGGGAACATTCTTCCCCAATATATACATTCTCAATCTTGTCAGGATCATCAGAGATATTGATAGGAATCGTAGGTGATATATTCGCCATGTTCCCATTAGCCATCTGACTAGGAGAGCTTAATGGAACCACGGGACTACCAATCTTCTCACTAAGAATCTCCCTAAAGTCCTCATGCTCCAAATGGTCAAGCTCGAGAGAAAAATAAGATCTATGATGTAACTCTTCCCAAGGTGGCTCAACTCCAGACATGGCCTCAATAATAGCTTCATCTGACAAAAAAACACTATCAAGGTAGTCATGTGCATGAGAGTACTCAACTGCCCATGCAGGTAGAACATACAGGTCTTCCTCTTCCATCCGCAAAGAGGGAGGACTAGGCTCTACAACACAGTCAAGATTTGCTTGATATGCAATCATTGTTGTAGGCAATGGCACGTCCGTTTCGATAGGTCCGTTCGAAGGGCTCGGTGTAGGAAGAATCCAAGGATCTTCCATATGGGAAGTGCGAAAAGACACCGAATTCAATGAAGATGAAGCCCCATCGAAACTAGATCCAATCATAAGGACGGGTGCAGGAAAACTAAATGTCCCCATAAGGGATGGATACATACCTACACCCACACTCCCAGTTGTCAGCTGAGAGTGGTCGATAATTGGGATCGAAGCTCCCGATGATGCACTAACACTCGGATTTTTGAATGATGTTTGATTAATCGTAACAATATTCCCATTAAACGGAAAGCATACAACTCGAAATAGAGAAGATGCAATGGCTTGCATACTATACATCCAATTCCTACCCAGTAAAAGATTATAATCAAGGGGCACATCAACCACCTCAACCTTGATCGCAACGGTCTTCCCTCCCAAACGGACCTTAAGAGAAGGAAGAATTATATGCAGCTGAAATGATCTACCATCAAAGACAGTCAACATGGTAGCGGATTTAGACAACTTGGGAGAACCCAAACCCTTCCAACACAACAAAGACATCACGGAAGCAGCAGCGCCTTCGTCAATCATAGTGTGTTTGATGGTCATGTTAAGACATTCCACATGAATCAAGAGAGACACGTAGTAAGGCAAGCGAGGCTATAGTCCCATGGTTTCAAATTTGATGACAGAAGAAGAGTTATCATCATTCACTCCGAGAGAAGAAAGCAAAGCTTTTCTTTGCGACGAACAACTCTGAAGAACTTCAAGCACAGACATCGCACAAGGAGTTTAGCCCAAATCCTCGACAACAGAATAGTTCTGGGTGGCTTGGGCATTAGGATTGTGCCTCGAACACTATAAGACTCCCTTAGGAATGAGAGGTACACTCTCATGTTTATTCGTAGGATTTTCAATATGCAAAGGACTCTCGGTAGGAGGAGGTTCTTTCCCAAAGTCTGGTTGTGACGAACCATAGTCTTTCGCACGAGTCACAACCTTAGTAGCACACACCATGTTGATGCACCCATGACCAGTACTGGCCTCCGGTGGATTTTGATCTCCACCCGACATAGCATGAGGATCATGGGTCCTCAAGTTCATATTTTTATTATGGGGTAAAGTATTGGTCAGCACAGCTGGGCCCTATGCTATGAACCTCGAGGCATCTTCCATACAAGGGCACAAGTGAGTGAGGTGGTCATCCTTGCACAATTTGCAAGGAAACTTAACCTTACGTTTAGACTACTTGTCTCCCCTAGCATTACAGTCATTCTTGTCATTAAAATTGGCATTTTTGTTCTTGTTCCCACCCTTACAATTGTTTTTACCCTTTTTCTTATTCCTTTTGGGCTGCTGGTTGCCTTTCTGGTCCGACGATTGCACAGAAAGTACACTCATCATTTAGGTGGGTTGAGACGATGCCGTAGCATGTCCCGACATGGATTAGTTAATAGACAATTGACTCACTTGTTTCGTAACCGATTTTGCAAGTTTGGCACTTGTACATCCCACAATGCCATTGGCATGTGGTCCAAGTTTTATCTTGGGATCGAAACTAGCACACCGAGTGTTAGGTATGATATCATATAATAGCCCGGATTGAGCATAAATCAAATCCAGTTCTTGTGCCCTAAAAATTGCTTGTTCCTTGTTCTGGACTCCAGATGTAGAAACATCCTTCGCGATATAAGGTAGCAACGATTTAAGGAACCACTCAAGGATAAATTCCAGTGATATGAAAGCTTTAATCAACCTCTTCCATCTACGCCACTCTTGGAAATGGTCTGAGATATGTGTGGCTTTGTCCTACCGAAATGTCGACAAGAGTTCTATACCAATGTCGTAACGCACTGGTAGCTGGAAGTGGTTGAGGAAATTCATAGCAAGGTCATCGAACAAAACGAATGCCCCCTTTGGTAAATCTATGTACCATTTCACTATAGGCCCTGTGAGGGTGCGTTGGAATAGCCTCAAACGAATTGAGTCATTTTGTAAAGAGTTTGAAGAGCACCAAAGGTGAAAGGTAGTGACATGTTCACTAGGATCTTCTCCTGGTTTGCCCTCAAATTTGGGAATGTCCAAGGGAATCTTGGTAAGGACAACCGGCCATGCCGGATCATAAGATACCGGATCGTTCATTAGTTTCGATAAGTCAGGTAAATTTAACATTGCGAGGAAAGAGAGCCTAGGTTGATTTGGTCTATGCCACGCTCCCTGATAGTTTTGGTTCATATAAGGCTGACTACTGTAAATACCATGGCCTTGGCCATAATATCCTCCTCCCGTTTGACCCGTGTAGGGCTGCATGGAAGCATTATGATGTGGTGAACCTTGATTAGGTGGTGCGAAAAAGCCATAATTAAAGGAGTAAGCGAGTTGTTGATACTCGTACCCATAAGGTTGATAGATCTGTCCATACTGTGGTCCATAAGATGGTGCATGAGAAGTTCCATAAGATGTCCCATGGGATATCCCATGAGAAGCTCCATAAGTAGGGATATGGGTAATGCCATGCGATGGACCGTAAGACGATCCAGAAACAGGAATATGACCTCCTGAGATAACAGGAGATGCTTGACTCTAAGAAACTACTGTATGAGTAGTCACAGTATGAACATGACTAGTAGCAACATTTCGACTCGAAGGACCACGTGAATGAGGGGGAGGAAGGGTTGTCAAAAATGTGTTCGAAGGAGTAGGAATAGAGGACGAAGGGACATGACAACTATGGTCACTCATCTTGGTTCTGGTATCCACATATGACAAATAAAATTAGGCCTAGGACGAACATGTGAGGTAGCTTCCACTGCCGAGATGGAAGGTGCAATGTGACTAGTGCTCCCAAATCTCTCCGCATGGAAACATTAGAGAAATTTTGGAGTCTAAAATGGGCCTTACAAGAAAATGCACCAAGAATAAGTTCTTGTGAGTTGGAATTTAAGAACCAATAGAATTTCAATAAAATGATTCAACCATAATGGTTGAATTGACATATTTGTCATAAAAAAACTACTTTTTTTGTTTGTATTTTCGACATACCTCCCTGTGTTTTTACTCAATTTTCGATCGGGAGAGCTCATTGGATGTAGAATTTGATTATGCATCCAACGAGTATCCACATTGCATACTTTTGACGGACCCCTCTACCCCAAAAACAAGAAATACCTAGAAAAATGTGTTGATGATGTCATCAACACATTTTTTTAGGTATTTCTTGTTTTTGGGTTAGAGGGGTCTGTCAAAAGTATGCAGTGTGTCATCAACACATTTTTTTAGGTATTTATTGTTTTTGGGGTAGAGAGGTTCGTCAAAAGTATGCAGCGTGGGTACTCGTTGGATGCAGAATCAAATTCCGCATCCAATGAGCTCTCTCGATCGAAATTTGAGTAAAAACACAGGGAGGTATGTCGAAAATCCGAATAGAAAAAGTAGTTTTTTTATTTCTTCCTCCAAAATTAATAAATATTATTTTATTATTTTAACTATTATTTTATTATTATAACTATTATTTTATTATTTTCCTTAGGAGGCCCATTTTAGACCTCAAAATTCCTCTAATGGGAATGGGAATGCCCCCAGGCGTAGTGTTAGGTTCAATTTCTGACTCGACATGATGTGTCAGATCACGTGCAGGGATATTAGGCATGCCATAACTAACATGACTAGTGCTTGTGGGTTCATGGTGAGTCTCGTCGCCCAGAAACCAATACCGGTGACTTATGAATGAGGGATTGTATCCAGAATGTGAAGGTATATCAGGTGAAGGATCATATATAGGAGTAGGATCTTCCTCCCCAACCTCTTGAGGTGGAGATGACATCTTAGGAATATCATCCTCGTGATCTCCCATTGTGTGTGAATCAATGTGATAAGTAGTCCACCCGGATAGTCTATTTCTCTCTCCCAAAGGAAGAGGAGATGTGGAAGGCGGAAGTCTTGCTAAATGGCGAGAACGGCAAAGTGCCACACCCAAATCCACAATGACTCAAAAAATGAAAAAGACTCTATCTAATTACGCAAACCCTAGGAAAACTAGTGTGCATAGAGCATACACCTATATAATGTAAAGCAAAATCACAAACAAGCAAGGGTAGGATATGTGAGCTCCCGAATGAAGTAGGTATGTCTCACCTAAGAGAGGATTGAGACTCCCATACACAACAAGCAGAGGTTCATAACCAATTATTGTGGCCCTCAGCTTCAACACATATAGCGACTATGTTGTCTGACCCCAACCTGGCCGGGACACCTGCTGAATAACCTCTGCAAAGTACCCCCTCGATAACCTAGGTAAGGAAACTAAGGTCACCTCAATATAATCAATGCTCAGGCGGATAGTCATAGGTGGGATTGACCATATGGGTAGGGTAGCAAAGCGTGAAACTCTCGAAAGAGCCCCCAGATATGAATACAATCCTGGAAATATCTCCGGTGCTACTCAGTTATGACTAGGGGTCATCCCAATCAATAACCACTCACACTGCCTCGTGCTTAACTCCCTTGTAAGAGGAGGATCCTGAGAAACACTAACTATACCAAGGAATTTCACATTCTCACCTGGACAGACACATACATGTTGTTGTTTAGTGGTCTTGGAGTATTTACTCACAATGAACTATTCCAAGACCCTAAAACCTAATCTTGTTGGTTTACCCTATAAAATAAAAGAGTGTAATTCATTTTATTATGTGTTGATTTTAATTGGCTTATTACTCAAAAGGGTAAATGGTCGTGCAACTAATGGTGTTATGATGCAATAAGAAGTAAAATGCACACCTAACAATCAATGCAAATGCACTGTGTCAAAAGAAAAACGGGGTATGCTACTACGTGAAATGCAAAATTCTCCTTCAAATAAAAAATGTAGTCATTCCTATATGAAAATCTAACTAATACTTTTCCAAGCAAACCTAGTGTAAGTACCATGCAAAATGCAAAATTCAATGATGCATAATGATGCAAAAAAAAATATTTTTGTATTTTTTGAATTAAAATGGGATAATGAAGCAAAAGAATGACTCTACCACCCCCAGACTCTGCAAGCACTATCATACAGCACCCAAGCAAAGCACCAAGGTAAAAGAGACCTAATGCACTAATCCCAAAACAAAAAATAGAAAATGCAAGGACAAGAACATTTAAAAAAGTCTAACTAAAAGACGTCTCTAGTAAAAAACAGAGGTGTATACAGAATCTAGAAGCATCCAAGGAGACTCAACAATCATCAAAACTCATCCAGCAACACTTAATCTTCCCCTAAAAATCAAAACTCAGGGCATACACGACTATGTGCAGAAAACCCGCGTATATACGTAGATACCCAATAGAAACCGCGTGTACACACGACTGTGAAGAAAAAACTCATGTATAGGAAGAAAAAGAAATAAAAAGAAGGTAAAATAGACAAGCTGAGACAAACTTTACTCCTATCAGACACTACCAGACAAACATGCCCCGAGACCCGACTCAGAAAAAGAGAAATCAGAGCAATTCAAGAACATTGAATGCCGATAAAAACCCCCAAAAGAAATGACTAGGAAATCCCCAGTATGGTCGGCAATTATGTTACAGAGAAAAATTCCTATGGCTTGGGGTACCACAACAGGCAGAGTAACCGTAGAAATCAATCCTTTCCTATATGCAAGAGAAACCAAACATCTAACACTAAAGGATCTCGACAAATACCTTATTCTAGACGATTGATGTAGATCCTCGTTGAGCTTTTCCACTCTCGCTTGTATAAGTAATTTGCTCTCTCAACATTCAGCAAACAAGACAAGCATCTATATATAATTGTGTTAGACCTACTCTAGCATATATAAACAATAACATATAAGCATTTAAAAGAATCCATGGATTCAATACTCATTTAAATACACATTATTGGACAGGAAAAGATATTTCTATTAATATAAAACAGAGATTACAATAGTGACAACCTCTGTCAGCACATCTGCCAATCGAAGAAACTGAGTCCTCCACCTGGGCCTCCACCACTTCAATCCTCCATCTCTCGATAGCAAGCTCACAAGCAAAGGCAAGCTTGGGAAGAACACAAAGTGCTCCAAGGGACAAAGGGATGCAGACTCAAGTATAAGCTCCAGCAACAATGGACTATAGTTTTCTTGCTCTTCAATTCCTCCCCTTTCAATGTATCAAAAGGGTTCCTTATATAGTGCTTCAATGGGGTAATGGAAGGTCAAATCCGAGCGATCTCAAGGCATATAGAAGGCCAAGAGACAAGTGACTCGGATCCACATTAAGGAAAACTCCAAAACTATTTGGCCTTTTGCACACATCCCGATGTACGTTGGTTTGAGGGTCAAATCCGCGTATATACGCGAGAATAGGTTTAAAAGTCGCGTATAGCAAATAAGACATGTTTTTAGGGATGATATTGGAAACATAAAAGGTACAAAAATGGTCCATGGGGTCTAAATAGTCTGCAGAGGGACAGGGAAGGCCATAAATCTGTGATCCACCATGTGTGGTAAAATCAACTGTAACAGGCTGGAAGTGTGGTAGAGCCCAGAAGGAATATTTATGAATCAGGGAAAGTATGCAGTGGAAATATTGAAAAGATTTGATATGTTGGATTGTAAATCCATGGTTACACCCATGGACACCAACTTGAAGTTGTTGTTTGATGGGACATCATAGTTAGTGGATATGACTCAGTGTAGACACATTATTGGGTCATTGATGTATCTGATGAACACAAGACCAAATATATGCTTTTATATTAACACATTAAATCAGTATCTAGTTAAACCTAGACGAGTTCACCTGATAACTACAAATCATCTAATAAGGTACCTAAAATGTATGATAGTTTTGGGACTTTACCAAGGGAGAAATCATGACTACAAATTGTATGGATATACGGATTCAGATTGGGTAGGAAGTGTCGCAAATAGGAATAACACCTCAGGTGGATGTTATTGTCTGGGATCTGCCATTATCTCATGGTTTAGTAAGAAACAATCCCTTGTTTCTCTTAGTACAGTTGAAGCATATTACATTACAGCTTGCTCCACTTGTTGTGAAGCGATATGGCATCTGAAGATGATGTTAGGATTACTTGAGATGGAGTTGGACACCACGGTAATTATTTGTGACAAATAGAGTTGTATAAAGATGACAGAGAATCTGGTGTTCCATGACAAATCAAAACACATAGAAATCCGATATTTTTAAATAAGGGATATGGTACAAAAGGGAGCTATCAAGCTATAATATGTGAGTACTGATGAGCAAGTTGTTGATGTACCGACTAGTCCTCTATCTCAAGTGAAGTTTGAATATTTCCATGACAAGCTTAGTGTAGTTCGAAAATAACTTCCTTGCAAGGAGGAACAATGATGGAACTACATAGGATGAAGATATGGACCTTCTTCAGAAAGGAAGATTAGGCCAAAGACATGAACCCTCCTTAGACAAAGGGGGAGCGGGTTGATAATATAAAGCTTCCCAAGAAAGGGGGAGTAATGATGATACTAACATCAATGATGGATGACAGTGATGATAAAGGTTTGACATTTACTTGTGGACGATAGTATCCTCTCTTAAGGATGGAAGGTATAACACTCTGTTCATGAGAGTGGTCCTTACTAAGAATGACCCTATATATGTGAATCTCACATGTAGAGTAACCATATTCATTTCTAGATACCATAGAATAACACTCGCTCAGGAGTTGTCCTAACCTCAGTGGTAAGGATTCTCTATGACAAGACATACATTTTGTATGCAGTCGAGATATTCTCTATAGATGATACTCTTGTATGGAGAGTATGTCTACATTCATATGTAGATACCATAGAATAACACTCACTTGCGAGTGGTCCTAACATTCATGGTATGGATGCTCTATGATGAGTCCTCACAGACGTTGTAGTATAACACTCACTTGAGAGTGGTACTAACCTCAATGGTATGGATGATCTTATGATGGGCTGACATTTTGTATGTGGTCGAGATCCTCCCTGCAGTCAATAATCTTGCTTGGAAGAGTATGCCTACACGTAAGTGTAGATACCGTAGTATAACACTCACTTGGGAGTGGTCCTAAGCTTAGTGGTATCGATGGTCTACGATGAGTCCTCATGGACAATAGGGTTGGAAATGGGTGCTGTCGAGATCTACATTTGGTTGTAGATGATTCAGCTGATCAATATGATCATAACATTCTACCTTCTTATACAATGTATCATAAATAAGAAAAAGGTAGAGAGAGATAAGCAAAAGTGAGAGACAAAAAAAGAATATTATGGTATTTTTTTCTATAACTTTTTCTATTATGGATTGGGACGGACCTAGTACTATTAAAAAGACCTTGCCGAGGGCTACCACTTTTTTGTTTTGAGCTCACAAGATTCCTCACGGTTTGGCCGAGGTGTGTATTTTTGTAAATATTGGCATGAGGAATCTCGAAAATCATATTATCAAACATGCTTTCTGAAAAGCATATTTTAAATCATCTTCTCAAATATTCTTTAAAAGATGTTTTTCATAAAGCTTCTTTGAAAAGATGATTTTTGAGATTCCTCATGCCCATATTTACAAAAATGCACACCTCGGCCAAAGCATGAATAATATCATGAATATAAAAACACAAAATTTATAGCCCTCAATGAGACCTTTCCAACGGTACCAAGAGTTCCCAAATCCGGATTTGGGATCAAAAGTTATCGTAAAACTACCATAATATTCTCTTTTTCTCTCTCATTTTTGCTTATCTCTCTCTACCTTTTACTTATTTAGGATATATTTTGGAATTGGTAATTGCTTATGATGGATCATGCTAATGTGGGATTACATGATCCTTGGAAGTATGTCCTAAAGTTATCGATATTGATCATCCCTCAAATAGATCATGTGTACTGTAGGTAGCATGGCGGCGAATTAGGATCAAGTAGATCGAAGTGCAATAGTGAAGGGTCAACTAGATCGAAGTGCAGCTACAAAGGATCAAGAAGGATCGAAGTGATGACGCAAAGGATCGAAGTGATGATGCAAAGGATCAAATTGATGCTGCAAAAGGATCAAAAGGATCGAATTGCTACTGCAAAGGATCAAGAAGATCAGAAGGATACTGCAAAAGATCTAAGTGTTGTTGTAAAGGATCAAGAAGATCGAAGTGCTGTTGCAAAGGATCGAGAATATTGAAGTGTTGTTGCAAAGCATCAAGATGATCGAAATGCTACTGCAAAGGATTAAAATATCAAAGTGCTACTATGAAGGATCTAAAGGTCGGAGTGTCGCTGCAAAAGGATCAAGTGATCGTGTGATGCAAAAGATGAAGAGTAATTGTTCTAGTTACTGATTGTGAAAACTTCCTATGATGTATATATGTATTACCTTGATGTACTGTTAAATATATTTTATCTCTATTCTCCTACAATCTATGATGATGTTGTTAGTAGAATAACCTTCTCGTTAAGGGTGAGTGTTGAAATATTGTAACTTCAATGGATATTCTAAATGTTTTTTACTGATGTAACCCAAGGGAGATGTTATTATTCCTCTGGTGGGGTGTTACTATTGTATTTTTTCATCATAGAGTGATGAGGTAAATCCCCCATTGTAAGTTGGGTCATTAGTACCCTAATGAATAATATAATATATTGTTTTGAGCCTTCCTAGGTGACGTAAACCTAGACAGTTTAGTGGGGCCGACTTGATTAGGGTAAACGTCAGTTGGCTTAATGTCTATAAATAAAGGAGCTGTGATTCGTGTTTGGACATAGACTCACTCACTTGAGTAGCGCATAGGGGGGGGGGGGGGGGGGG